>OY729166.1:1023927-1268927 GCA_958299025.2 Drosophila histrio
TGCAGATTGGCAGGCACTTTGTGCCCACGCCTTGGCCAAAAAAAGAGAAAAAAGTGTGTCATACCACAAATGTTTATACGAATCATCAGCAGACTATAAATAACTTTTTTTTCTTTCAGGTAAGAGTTTTTTGGTCAGTGTCAAGGACTTGGGCCAACATTTTGGACTAGTTTTTGTTATTGACAGGCCTGAGAATCGAGTCGAGACGAGTCGTAACGAGTCCGAGAAAAGTCTGTTTATGTCTGGGCTGTCTTTATTATATCGCATTGTTTGCATTTGTTGCTTCTAGCCAATTCTTGGCAAGCGCTCACAGCGAAAACTTTGAAAATTTTAAGAAAAATAGATAAATAAACATTGCTGAAACTGAAATAAATCATTTATGAGTAGCACACAATACTCACACTCACACTCACACTCATACCTCATAGTCGGTCAGTGAGACACCCACACATGGCCCCATCATCTCAAACAAACATTTGTTTTTGCTTTTCTTTTCTATTCTTTTCTATTATTTTTTGTGAAATATTATTCGAAATATTTTTCACGACAAGATGTTGTTTTAAGCAACACTTGGATGTGCTCAAGCAAACCATCTGGCATCTGTTAATTGGCTGACCCAATTTGAAGGTTTACTCTTGGCTAGTTGACAACTTGACCTCAACAGCAGGATTTGCAATCTATCTATCTATCAATATTGTACAATTATTCATAAGTACACACAAGGCACTTGGTTTTGAGAACTCATATATTCATAAACAAAATGTTGAAAAATGATTTTCCATTTCCTCAATTGTTTATTATATACATCTGATTGCCATTAATCAACTTAACTAGTTCAATCCAGATTTCTACAATTTGAAATTTATCTAATGCGAGCTGATAAACAAACCAGTCGGAAAGGCTACAGACGAAGTCGACTATGAGAGACTCTAGCTCTTATAGTCTCTGAGATCTAGGCGCTCATACAGACAGACGGACGGACGGACAGACGGCTGTTGTTGCTGATCAAGAATATATATTTGTCAGTCTGTCAGACTTTCTGAGACCTCTTAAGCACATTTTCTTTATCCTTTTCAAAGTAAAGGGTCTAAAAAACGATCATCGAGCAGTTAGCGCCATCTATCGTGAATAATTACGGCTGAAAGCTTTCCAACAAGTTTTCCACTCAAACATAATTAATCTACCATCAGTTTGTTTATCTAATAAAATGCTTTTCCCTAGATCTGTAATATTTTCGGTCTACAAATCATGCAAATAAAAATAGATCTCGACAATTTACGATCAGCTGGCGCCATCCAACGTCAATATTGAGTTCGAAAGCTTTCGAGTAGATTGATAATAGCTTTTTCGAAGTCGCTGCATAAAATTGCCCATAGAGAGCGCCAGAAAGGCTTTCAGCGAGTGAATATTGAAAATATCTCTTAGAAAACTGTGATATTATCACTGCTAGACTTTGACTTTCGGACTACAGTAGAGAAACCAACTTTTATTCGTTTTCAAATTGATTTATTATGATTTTTCGACAAAAAACACAAGTAATACTATAGTCCCTCGTTATGCACGTAGTCGGAGGTTGCAGCTACTTAGTTAATGATCCCTGCGATCACAGAGGATCAGAGGATGCGCGCAATACGTAGAGAGAAATTAAAACGAAACTTTTTATAAAACTGAATTAGAGACACGTACACACACACAATACAGTTAATAAAGATTTCGAACTTTGGCATAAACAAATTATAAATATATAAATAAATATGTAAATATGTGTAAATATGCTTAATATCTAAATCCACGATTTGTGCTCGAAACGTTCAAATTTCCGGTGGTGCTGGCCGCGCCAAGTGGATTCATGGCGGTGCAAACGTAGCTGCCATTGTCGTCTGCAAAATGTGAATCAAAAAAGATGAAATTAATGAGCTGCAGTCGAATATTGTACGGCGTAAACTCACCCGGATATGCCTGAGGCAATGTGAGACGGCACACGCCGTTCCGGTATTCAATGACATGACCCGCCGGACTGCCCTGCTCCAAATGCCCGCCATTGTGGGTCCAGTTGACCTGCGGCTGCGGATGCGCCTGCACAATGCACTCGAATCTCGCCGTTCCGCCCACGCCCACCGCAATATCTTTCAGAGGCTGGAGGCCGTTGGAGGAATGGAATGAAATGAACACATTACAATTGGTTGGATTTGGAAATTTGGGATTGGGGTCAGAGTTTAATGACTCCGCTTACCGTTATGAATAATGGCGGCCTTTGTGCCTGCTCATCGCGATTCAAATGGGCATTGACGGGCTCCGTATTGGGCAATTCCGGCACTAATGATGGTCGGAGAACCATTAGAAAACTGCAGCTTAGCTCAGACAGCGTCCATTAGTGGGATTAACACACACAAAAACACACAAACACAGATACAGATACAGAGCAAGGCAATAAACACAACACAAGCTTTCATTTCATTCGCAAATATTTTCACTTTTAACGCACATTTTAAAGCACATGCCAAACAAAAATGTGGCACGAAATGCATGCAACAATAACAACAATAACAACGAGAAAAACAATTAGCAAGTTTTTAAAATATTTTTTAAATTTTATACACATTTGTATACCCTTGCAGAAGTTTAAAAAAAGGAAGAACTTATCTTTCAAACAGCTAAATAACAATTATGTATGCTTGTTATCAATTCTAAATTCGTTTGCTATTAAAAACTTTAATTATCTATAGTTTTTGAATAACTCTGCATCTTTTTAAACTATTTTGCAACTTTAACAAAATAACAGACTTTTTTTTTTAATTTAGCAATACACAATGCAATGTTAAATATATAGTCAAATATTTATATATTGCTTGGAAAATAATACTAATTATTCATATTGTTTGACGAATTTTAAAAAATATAATTGTCCATCAATTTGCATATAAAAATTGTAATATATGTTGTAGCAATACTCATCATAACATTAAATTAACAATTTTAAATACCAGTTAAAGTTTAGTTATAGTTTTGCAGTTTTATAATGAAAATGGAAATTATATTTTATTTTATTTACTAATAGGCAATAAATATAAATAAAATTTGAAATTTTTGTATATTAAAATTTATAGAAGTAATGGTACCTAATGCTAAATAAATTGAATGAAAACTGTTTTCTATATTCGAAAATAATTACTAATCGTAAAATAAATCTTTTTAAAAGTGTTCACTGTTCTGCAAGGGTATAGCAACTTCGGCGTGTCGAGAGTAAAATTTTATTTCTTGTTAAACATGCTTTTTATTTCATATATTTTAGAATATGAAAATGTTTAAGTTTCGGTGTTAACGCTTAAGATAGACATGCAGTTTCTTTTTGAATGAGGGGTTAGCTTAAGAGGCATTTCATATCAAGTATACGCAGTGTAGCGCACATTAAGTATACGCAGTGTAGCACAATTGAATGCTGCTTCAGCAGGTGAATGACAACAACGACAAAATGTCCTAGACTAAGTGACAACAACAACATCGAGTAGCCAGTGTATCCTGCCAGTGTAGAGTATCATTTGAATGATTTTTTATCAATACCTGTGCGCACCAAACGCTCGGGTGGCAGACGCGGCGCCTGAGCGTGCAGACGATCGAGATGAATGTCGAGGCTGTGACTGCTGGGCAGACTATAGCGCTTGTGGGCTGGGTGGTAACGAGGCGCTGCTGCCACATGACCTTGACCCGGGCCCGACCTCGACTTGACAAAGCTGCGACGCTGTGCCTCGCTGTCGGAGCAGTAGCCTGCTGTTGTGGTGCGTTCATGTTGCACGGGTATCACGAGCTCATTGCCAGCGGCAAGTTTCAACGGATACGGCGAGTGTCGTCCATTCTTATTGATGGAGTTGTTGTTGCTGCTGTTGCAGCTGTTGCTGTTGCTGTTCCACTGGCTGCTCACAAACCTGTGGCCCTCGCCGGGAAAGAGTATGCCGAACTCATAGCCGAAGTCATATTTGAAATATATTAAACCGGTATTGGGATCGACGCATTTGGTGCCTGAATTACGTTTGGGGATGTGGATGTTTTTTTTTTGTTTATACAAAAACTTATTGATAACATGTACAAAAGAGGGGGTGGTTAAGCTGATGGGGGCGGGGGGGTGTCTCATGCGAGGTCTGTATATTTTTGTAAGAAGTACAAAAACATAGACAGATAAAATTACTGGGAATAAATTTGAAAGAAGCCAAAATAAGGATGGGAAAAGAGGAAACGAAACTCAGGAATTCAAATAAAAAACCTTCTAAGATAAAATTCAGTTTTTAGACACTTTACTTTTAGACAAGTCTATCCGTCTTTCCGTACGTCCGTCTTTCCGTCTGTCCTGCTGTATGAGCACCTATATCTTAGAGACTATAAGAGATACGGGCTAGGCTGCATTGGCGCAATGGTTAGAGTGTCGAACTCTTGTGGTGTGGTTCTGGAGTTCGACCCCTACCAGAGGCACACATTCTATTAGGTTATTATTCATATTTAAATGTATTTATTATTTACAAATAAGAATAGGCAAAGGGTCTCTCATAGTCGACTTCGACTGAAGTCTTGCCGACTGGTTCAATATTAAGAAACATTTGATATGATATTTCTGACCCCGCTATAATTTTCTTTTCAACTAGTAACATAAGTACATTCCTATTTTATTGTTACATTTCGCTGGTTCCTTTTTAAAAGTATTTCTAGAACTTCTTTAAAATATTACTCAGTAGTTACTAAGTTTCCTGTGTTTCCAATTTGTTCCCCTTATTTTGGCATTCTTAGTTTTATTTCTACAAATTCTCATAGGGAATGTTTTAGTAAGGATACGCTTTTTGAGCGTGGTTGGGTGTTAGTTTAATGCACTTAACAAATTTTCAAATCTCAATACTTTAAATCTCAATCTCAACTTTCAAAAAACCAATTCAAAGGGAATGTACATAAGAGAATTTGCTGAATCTACGAAAAAAAGCATTGCAAGGACTTACCATATTGAGAGACCCGAGATTCGTCCCTGTAAGCCTGCGGTTGATTGCTGCCCTCGCTGGGAGCACGCCTGAAGCCGGGACGTATTCCCGAGGAAGTCTGCATATCCCTGCTGACTTCATCGATGAATTGATGCGACTTCTGCAGGAAAGTCGTGTTCATGCTTTTGCCCTGCCCCTCCGCCTGCTGTTGCAACGAGCTGCTGTAGCCATAACGTGGCAAGGTGCCAGCTCGCAATGGCTGATTGTCGAGCTGATCTTGACCGTGCGGCTGTTGTTGTTGCCGTTGATATTGTTGCTGCCTCATGCTGCTGTTGCGATTCAGTGACTGCGTGCGATTCTGCGTTGTCACTGTGCTACCGCCACGTTGTTCCTTGCGCAGCGTATTGATGTCCACCTGAATTTTGCTGGGCATTTCGGGACCACGATCGAATTCCATGGGGGAAAGCACACGCTCGTAGGTGCGTGGCAAGCTGCAAGAACGTCCGGCGGTTTGGGGTGGCGCCACACGACGATATCCCTTGGTCAGACCATCGCCGTAGGGTGACCACAAGGGTTGTATACGTGATCCTTCCACCTCACTCTCGTAGTCACTCTCCCGGAACTCGCCCGGTATGAATTTGGTGGGCGTGGCCGGCGGCGGCAGCTGCGATTGTCTTGATGGGGTGCGACTTGCGGCAGGACTATAGGGAAAGGGTTCCAGTGGCTGATGTTGATTGTTGTCAAAGTGAATCACCCGCTTCGTCTGTTGCATGTTGACAACACGCTGCGAACTCTCCGTAGATTCGTGCATCTGCATTACGTTCTTTGTCTCGTGTGCCACTTTTGCCGTATGCATTGGTGCACCTGCCACCGCATTGTAGTACATTGTGGGACGGGCGGTGGGGAAGGATTGTTGTGGCGGCTGTTGCTGTTGTTGTTGCTGCTGTGTGGCAGCTATGAACTTGGCTGCCACGGGTTTTGGCTTGAAGACATGTTGCGGCTGCTGCTGCTGCTGCTGTTGTTGCTGACTTTTCTTGAAGCTGCTTTCCGTTCTGATTTCATGACGTATTTCCTTGCCAATCGGTTCAAACTTGGGCCTCGCATAGTTGCCAATTTCAGCTGGCGTCGGTTCAAATTCCATGGGTGATGGTGTTACCACAACCACCGGGGACTTGTGTCCATTAGCAATGTTCGTCCTGGGCGTAGGTGTGGGTGGGAAAACCACGCGATATCCTTTTATCTCCGCATCGGATTCATTGGCGCGGGAAACGGAACGGAAGCGTTCATCAATTTCGCTGCTATAATCACTGAACTCGGCAGCGGGTGTTTTGCGTTGTGCCGGCACTGGGCTGGGCGTAATTAGGGGCGTGGCAGTTGATGAAAACTTGGTCTCGTGGTGGTGTGTCGAGCTGCTGCTGCTCTGTTGCATGCTCGACGACGAGCTGTACTTGTAGTTCTGTGGACGGAAGTGCGGCAAGAAATTAGTTTAACAGTTCAGAGATCAGAGTAAATATACATATATAATTATAGAACAACAACAATTAGTTTTAAAATACAGGCAGATGCATAAAATAGTTTTGAATACGTGATTAGACACTTGAAATGGATGGGGGGAAAAACAATGTAAACAACAAGGCGAAAAACACACATAAGGAAAACTGAAACAAGCCGAACAGTCGGCAGCCCGACCGTAATATACCCTGTGGGTCTACAGTGACTCCCTCAAATTCACTGCCGATGCAATTCTCTTGTAATTCGTGGGCGTGGCATCGCAATCTGGGCATATCGAACCCAAGATACTCATCATGTGTGCCAAATCTCAAGTCTGTAGCTTTAAAATTGCTTATGTTATGAGCTTTTTATTGATTTTGTAGGCGAAGGGGGTGTGTCATCAAAAAAACCGATGAACTTGAACTGCCTGCTAAAATTACCAGTGCCGGGAGACCAAGTTCAAGCTTTTAACTCTTACCATCTCTAAGATCCTTCCGTTCATACGGATGGACAGACGGATGGACAGACGGATGGACAGACAGACAGACAGACGGACAGACGGTCATGGCCATATCGACTTGGCTATTGATGCTGACCAAGAATATATGCCGACCCCATAGGCAACGCTTCCTTCTGCCCGTTACATACTTTTAAAAAACTTAACATACTCCCACAGGGTATAAAAAGCAGGGTATAAATAACAGTTTATACACATAAATGCTGTTTATACTTTCTAGCCATGGCTGTATATTTTCTGCAAGCTGTATAACAATTATCATTCAACTTTTCATGCAATGTTTTAATATTAAATTTAATGCCGAAAAAATATAACATATTTTCAGCTTTGGTTTATTAATACTTAAAGTAAAGGAAACTTGGGTCTATAAATGATTTTTAAGTTAAACGGTTGAAGAACCAAAGTAACTCACAATCGTGTAATTTTGTTTTCTATATAGACATACATAAACATGATTAACACAATTAAATTAAAGATCACCTAAAGAACCAAAGTGTTTATCAACTTTTTCTATTAATATGCGTCTCGAAATTATTAAAATTTATCTAGTATTCAATTATTTGTTACAAAACTTTTAGAGCATCTCTCATATCATTTTTAATGCTGAAGAAAACATAAACACATTTTAATTTTCTTTGCTGTCTTTGTATCTTTTAAATGAAATTTCAGCTGATTGGCTACAGATCAAAACAAATCTTAACCATAGTTTTTTTTTCCCACTTTCTATTTTTGTTACTTATCTAGCAATTAGTTTGTGTCTTTATCTTTTTTACATATTTATATTTAGTTAAAGTATTAGCTAAACAAACTTAAACTTGAGCAATCGCTGTGTTAGAATGGCATACGATGAACTTAGTGATATTGTAGATCTCTGAATGAATGACAAAGATACAAAGAGAGAGAGTTAGGGGCAAGCGAGCGTATGAAGATGGTTATATTGAGGAACAGGAACACAGAGACAACAACACAATTGCAGCTTTTGTGGAGGAAAGGAAAATGGCATTGCCAATTTTCCACAATGTGCAACACATAACAACGACAACAACAGATAGATTACTACTATAATGAGATCTGTGATCTGGATCTTTGCGAACCTTCGCCTCCTGACTGTAACTCGACGATTGCTGGGATTGCTGGGATTGCTGGGATTGCTGTTGTGTTGGCTGTGGCTGTGGTGTAAAGTAGAGTTGAGCTGGTGGCTCAGGCTGCAGTTTCGGTGGTGCAGTATTAGAAGATGATGACTTTGACTCATAGAAGCTAGTCTCGGACTTGCGATAACTCGAGTGTTCCTCTGTGTCCGCAGCATAACCGCTGGACTTGAAGGAAGTCTCCAAGGGTGTGGCTGCCAGTTGTTGACGAGCTCGTTGTCCGGGTTCATCGGATTCGCTGCCGCTGTACTTATAACGATCACTTTCGTAATCACTTTCATAGGATGGTCCCAAAAGACAGCGGGTGGGCAGCACTGGCGGCGGTGGCCGATAGATGGCGCCATTCGCTTTCGGCGGTGGCGTTAAAGTTGGCACTGAGTGCGGCAACACTTTGCTGGGACCTTGTATGAGATTCTGTTCCAATTTCTGTTCCATGCTCTCCACCAAAGAATGACGACGCACTTCCTGCGGCTGTGGCTTGGGAGCAAAACAGATCTCGGGTGGTGTGCCGGGTTGCAGCTCAATGTTGACCAGGCGGGTAACGGGTAGTGCAGCAGGAGGAGCAGTACCAATTTCTTTAGTAGTACCCATAGTTTTAGCCACCTGTTGTACCAGGAAAGGAGCATTCAACTCCTTTGTGGGCAGCTGCTGAGTAACAATCGTCTGTTGCTCGGTTTTATGCTCCACATCGCTAGTGTAACCACCAACACCACTCGGTGTCCACAGCTTAGACATCGCGACACCCTCCGCTGAGGGTTTTGGAGATGGGGAGCGTGTATTTTGTTGCGCTGGCGTTGCTAAAACCGCCGCAGGACGCACAATCGGCTGTCCATACTCCACTTTCACCTCCTTGGTCATTGTGGTTTCATGCTGCATACTCTGCAGACTGCAGAGTGGTGGTGGAAAGACCGGTACACCACCCTGTGGTGGTGTTTCCTTCGGCTGCACCTCCTCCAGTATCTTAATCTTTTCCTGTATCAACGGCTGTCTCGGCGTCGTTTGTATTTCACTTTTGGGTGTATAACAAAACTCTGGTGGTGCACCTGGTATTAGATTCAGGCTTCTCAGCTCCTCTGCTAAGGTTTGTGCCTGTGGTTTGCGCACCACCGTCTGCAGTGGCTGCTGGGCCAGTGGTTTGGGTCTTTGGGTCACGGTTTCCTCATCCATTCTCTTGAAATACTCAAAGGAAGCGGACGATTTGTGTTCGTTGCGGCTGCTGCTGCTCTCGTATCTCGTATTGATTTGCGTCTCGGATTGCGGCGGTGGTTGTTCAGATTGCGGTGGTGGCTGTGATTGGCCAAAGGGCGTGGCCACAATGGGCGTACAGGGCTTGGGCGGCACTGGCGGTGGGATTTGTGTAAAGCTGGTTGTTTGTGTATCGGTTTGATCCATGCTGGCAGTGTTATTATTGTTGTTGGTGGTTGTTGTTGTTGTTGTTGTGGTGGTGGTTGGTGTCTTTGGGCGCGGTGTCAGCTCGGGCAGATCGAGATATGTCGATTTGTGCTCTAGACGCATCGTTGCCTCGGTGGTGCAACGATGCTCAGTGATTACTTTCGACTCGGAGAGACCATGCATATCATTGGCAGTAGTTGCATCGCTTTGATTTGTCTGATAAGACGATGGCTCTTTATTGAACTGGTTCTGGTTCTGGTTCTGATGTGGTGTGGTGGTGGTGGTGGTGTGTGATTAGAACCCAAATGTGGTGTGTGTAATGAGCAAAGCGAAACAACGAAACAACGTCGAAATCATGAGAGAAGAGAATTCACAAGAATTGTTTATTATAAATAAATATATATAAATCAAGTTAACGTAACAAATTTGAAGAGAAAGTTTATATAGCAATAGATATATATATATATAGAGTATAGATAGTTTGAGTTATAGCATATGTAGGTGGGGGAGTTTGATAGATAGATAGATAGTTTCGATTTGCAGTCATGTGGATAGTTTAGATATTGAGCACATGCAGACTTACTTCAGTTTTGAATTCACTTGCAGGTGCCTCATAAACGATCGTCTTGACCACTTCCTGCATCCGTTCCGGCGATGGTTCGAGTATAGCGCAGTCCGCAATGCTCTTGGCCTCGCCCCCAGCATTTGTTGCCTTCACCATGTACTTGCCAGAGTCAGAGGTTTGCGCTGAATAGAAAATATAAAAAGAAAAATGTATAAATGTTAAATAATATAATGTCAATCTAATCTAAAAAGAAGTATATAAAATAACAAGCAATTCCAAGTTAAACCAGTTGGAAAGGCTACAGTCAGTGTCGAGAGAGAGGTTTCGAACTCCAGAGCCACACCACAAGAGTTCGAAACTCTAACAAAAGCGCCAATGCAGCCGTACTCGATGTTCGATTGCAATGCATTTTTCAATACACATCGTAATTAAACTAAACTTTATGTATGTTGAATTTGGAACTTGTATCCTTTAAATTACTCGTGTTATTCGAATTTTTCCGATTTTTGTGGGCGAAAGGGGGCGTTGCAAATTTCTAAAGCAAGCTTGACCTTTGTGGAGACCTCAGGAGTATTGTCACCAAATTTGATTACTCTAGCTCTTATAGTCTCTGAGATATAGGTGTTCATACAGCAGTACAGATGGACAGACGGACGGACGGACAGATGGACAAACGGACTTTTTTAAAGTAAAGGCTCTAAAATTTAATAATTGATGTATAATATAATATTATAGTTATATTTTAATCAAAAACAAACAATTCCAAGGTAAAATGTATAATATTAAAGATCAATTTACCTTTCTCGATGATCAGCCTGAAGGAGTTGCCCTGGGCAAGCAGACGATGCTCAGAGAGTCCTGCATCCTTGATGGGTTTGTCGTCCTTTAGCCAGGTAACCGTTGGCTCTGGCAATCCTGTCACCTCCACTTCCATTATTAATTTCTCACCCTTTTTGCTAACCTGCGCCTGCAAACGTCGACCGAAGACTGGCGGAAAGATGGTCTCTGTAGAGTCAGAAGAAGTAGCATGTTATTAGCAGAAGAATTTAGCACAGTTGTGGACCATATGTTGTGGTTTGTCTGTCATTGCAATCCACTTTCCATTTTGAAAGCCACAACAGACGAGCCACAGCAGCAGAAGCAAATGAAAATAAATAAATATTAGCTCTTTTGTATGTCAATGCAACAGATCTTAAAGATCCCCAAATAATTTACTTGTACAGCCGTCCGAAATACAGAGCGATCAGCTATAATGAGTAATTCATGTAGAGCAGTAAAAAGAAAATATATAAAAATATATATATACAAACTACAAACTACAAACCACACAAGACGACAAAATCGGCGAATAGGGTTCATTTAACAAAACTTGTGTTCTACGGAATTTACATAATTATTGCACATTTTTCAACGTCTCTCTGTCTATCTGTCTTCGCCTTTGAAAAAATATTTATGAAAAATTTTGTAAGAAAAATCGTTTGCTTTGGTTTTTCCCCTTTGGGGGCCATCTTTTTGAACATAAACAAAACACAGAAGAAAATGAAAACTGCGAACGCCAACGCCAACTAAAAACTCATCAATATGGCAAACTGGCGGCATTGACGTTTAAAGATCTATTGACGCCCCCGACAATGACACTTTAATGCTCACCCAACTGATTGATGGACCAAACAAAATATTGACACACGATATAGGCCATATGCCCGACCCAATTCTTAGGCTCTATTTCCCTAAAGTTAATTCATTATAGTCCTTGGAAATTGATTAAGTTTGGAAAGCATTACTAACTTTAGGAAATAGCATAATAAATGTAAAATATAGACTAGTAGAAATAAAAAAGGAAATTTGACAGAAAACTATATTAACCATCTCTAAAGGGTGTATATATTCGGTTTCTACGGTCTAAAGAAGGCTAAAGAACCTAAGTGTTAAAAACTGATCTATTTTTACATGTATTCTAAGGGAAAGAGTCAGAAAGTCGATCGAAGTTTAAACCAAGTTTAAGCTCCTAGCTCTTACCATCTCTGAGATCCTTTCATTTATACGGGCGGACTGACGGACAGACAGGCATACGGACAGGCAGACAGACGGACATGGCTATATCGACTCGGCTATTGATGCTGATCAAGTATATGTATACTTTATGGGGTCGGGCACGCTTCCTTCAGCCTGTTACATACTTTTAACAAACTTAATATACCCCATGGGGTATAATAACTATTTACGACGAAGACTGAATGTCCTATCAATTCAAAAAGGATCTTCATACAACATGTTATGAGTTACAGAGAGACACAAAAAGCGAAGGAACTTTTAGCTTATTATTTTAATCGGAAGTGGAATAATTATAGCACTCTCTATTGGGGCATAAATAATTTATAAATAAATAATACTAGTACTTAAAAAACTCTATTTGGGCTAACAAAGATTTAATTCTCTACATATTCCGACTTTTTTTGACGCAGAAAGACAAACGGAAGTAAAATGAATATTATCGCTATAATTAAAATTGAATGTAACACTCAGTAAGCACATTAACAGTCGACTATATGAATACTAAGTATAAAATAAATACCAATGGGGTGCCAAAAACTGAATGCCCTATATAAGTAATATACAAGCTTTTGTTCCGAGTCGTTTTGTCAAAAAGTATATCCCAAGGAAAATCGAGAATATTTATAGTATTTAATAACGTTAAAATATCTTTCATGACGTCTTAGTACTCCATATATTATAGATATATTTCGTTGATATTTTTACACAGAAAATACAGGGGAAAAAACAGACTCGATGACACGGGAAACTGGACAGCTATATTTTTACCTAAATGTGAATACTATAATTATGGAAATAAATATAAATAACAAAATAATTAATATCTTTAATTATTTCAAATATTCTTTAACTATTTAATGATTAATTTCAAATTATTCTTGACAACTCAATTAATAATCTTTTTTTTTATCAACAAATAAAACTCAGGGAATAATCATTATTAGGGGTGAATAAAGTGAAGTGATTGATTTTTTCAATTAAAAAAAAAACAAATTCATTTTGTATGGTCCCAGATAAATGTTAAATAAATACATATACATATATACTTAGTTAAAGCTTATGGCTACTCACTTTTGACAACCAAATCGGCGGTGCTTGTGGATTGACCCACCGCATTGGAGGCGGTTACCGCATAACGGCCAGCATCTGCCACGCCCACCTCCTTCAGCTCAATGGTAACACGATTGCACTTATTGGAGATCTTGGTATGAGAATTATCGAACAACTGATCGCCATTCTTCTCGACCTTGATCTCGGGCGAGGGGAATCCATCGTAGATAGCCTCCATGCTGACATTTGCGCCCTGATCCACAATCTTGCCACTGAGTGGTGTGGTGAATCGTGGTGCGATCTCCTTGCGCAGACGTGTGGGGGACTCGGGCAGGGGTGAAGAAACCCCATTGGCGGATTGCACGAGCGTAAAGGATTTCTGCTGCAAACTGGGACTGTTCATCTCCTTGCTCTTATGCAGCTCCTGGTAGTGATGACTTTCGACAATCTCGGGTCGTTGCTGTCCCAGCTGCTTGAGGGATTGATCGATGTGGGCGGAGGAATGATGTACCTCGGTCTGCGGCACATTTCCCTCGTAGGAATTCACCTGTGAGGTGGAGGTGGTGGTAAAGGTTTGTTTCTTGATAGTCACACGCGACGATTCCGTGTTGTGCTCTTGTGTCATAGTCTGCAGATCACTCGTGGCGGGCAGAGAACTACCCAGTATGTTGAGGAAGGCAACGCAGGTCGCTTTCCCCGCCTCATTCTCTGCGACGCAGCTGATCTTTCCTACAGCATCGTGAGTTAGCTGCTGTATGGTGAGAACCTGACGATCACCGCTTGTGGAGACCAGAAAATTGTGTCCATGCACGGGCTGATCGTTGAAAAACCAATGCACCTTCGGCATTGGTTTACCCAACACAATGCATTCAAATTTAACCACATCATCGATCTGCGCTTGTTTGTCACTAAAGAGTTCCTTGAACTCGGGACACACATGACGTTCCACGATCTCCACAGATGATTGACTACCCCTTCGATTCTCGGGCAAATTCACTGACTTCACAATCAAATGGGAAAAACACTTGGCATCTCCGGCATTGTTGGACACCTTGACAGTATAAACGCCCTTGTCGCTGGCCTGCACATTGCTGAGGATCAGCTTGAAGCTGCCTGCCTCCGGATTGGATTGCGTGCTCACCCGCTCATCCAGCTGCAGTTCCTTGTTGCTCAGATACCATTGAGCTCTCAGCGGTTGATCGCCACTTGCCTGCACCTCCAGCACCACCTGTTCCCCCTCATCGGCCAGCACATCCGATAGCAATTTCTCGAACTTCGGTTGCGTATCCTTGGGCAACGATTGACGTTCGACTTGTGCTCTGGTTGCCGGCTCTGCCATGTTCAGGGGCGTAACCTTTAACTCACAACTACTGGACGTTTCCCCAGCCGAATTAATGGCAACCACTTTATAATTTCCCGCATCCTCTTGATACACTTCTTGTATGAACAACGAACAACGATCGCCCTGGAAGAGCAGCTGTACATCGGCGGATTCTTTGACAGGTCGCTCGTTATGATACCAAATAACCTCCGGTTCCGGTTGACCCACAATTACACAGTCCAAGCGTACGGGTTTACCCTCAAACATCGACACGTCCTTGAGGGGCATATGGACTGCCGGCCTGATCGGTTCAATATCGCTGGCCATCTCCGAATCGGACGTCTCGTTTGGCAGACGACCCTTGACAATGATGTTGCAACTGCTGAACGCCTCGCCAGCCAAATTCTTGGCACTCAACACGTAGGATCCGGCGTCGTTTGGATACGCCTGTGGGATTATCAGCGTAACGCGTCCGTTTTCGTACTGAAAGATGAAAAGACAGAATTGTATGTGTTAACCACCGACCGACGTATATTCACCATGTGGTGAGTTTAACGGCCAGACGAGGCCGTCGTCTGTTGACTTTCAGCTTTTCAGCTATACAACAACTTTCGGCTTATGGCCAGGCTAATGCTTTTAATTTCAATTTATGCCAGCAGTTTGTTCTGAGCACTAATTATACCCTGTAGTCAAGAAGAAGAAGCGGTATATTGACTTGCTGACTAAATACATAAATAATGGCAGATAATACAACATTTTAATAACAACATAAGAAACTATTTTAATTTGCCAATTAAGCTAAATTGACAATCTACATCAATTTAAGTATTGTCACCAAATTTGGTTACTCTAGCTCTTATAGTCTCTGAGATCTAGATGTTTATACAGCAGGACAGACGGACAGACAGATGAACGGACGGATGAATGGACAGACGATCATGGCTACATCGAATCGGCTGTTGATGCTGATCAAGAATATATATACTTTATGGAGTCTGCCGGACTTCCTTTGACTTGTTACGCACATTTTTCTTTTGACAAACTTAGTAGACCCCCCTACTTTTTTGAAGTAAAGGGTCTAGGAAAACAGGGGGATAAATATACACATAAGAGAGGGTATCTATCAGTAGACTTCCCTGCTATTACAAGATATTCACTTGTTTGCAATACAATTTTCATTTTACACCCAACTCAACTTATTTATGTTGTGGCGCGGATGTGTGATCTCCCCGAACCCCAATCCCCGATCTCCTCTGTCCCATCTTCAGTCTCCTCTCCGCCGTAATGTGCGCTGCACGGTGAGCGTATCCGGCGCGGGAGACTTCACTACAATGTTGTACATTTAGCTGACTCTCATATTTGCCACTGACGTGTTGTTTATTTTCCAATAGCGCCCCTCTCTTTGTTGTGGCCCAAATTGCAGGAAGCGTCTACACACAGTAAGTATACAGGTGTTGTTGTTCCAATAGAACAATAATATAAACGCATAATGGCACAATTACAAGTACAACAATATACACTTAATCGTTTAATCGTTTAATTGTGAATTGTGAATTGTTTAATCTGTGAACGCAATGAGATCATGTTTTGATTTGTCAAAAAGGCAATTAAATGTGCGGGAGAAGGCAATGAAATGAATTTTGCAACAGCAGCCAAGAAAAGCGCTTTTCTTTATGAATATCAAAATCAAATCATTTTCAACGTATACCTACAAAGATGTAGATATAGTATATACTATATATACAATTTGTGTATATATGATAAACAAATTGCTTGACAGCGCCCACGAACCACGATGACTGTGGTGAATTTAATTCGCAATGGATGCCACACGGCTGGTTGCATCTCTTCTGCCAGTAATTTATAGTATTGCAACTGCAACAGACAGACGCCTCAGTTTGCCACGTAGTGCAGTGTACTATGCGTTGGCGTATTTTTAAAACATTTGCCTTGAATTTACATTTATATACATACTACTTATTTCTGCAACAAACTGTTTTTGCAATAAGATCTATCTAATGATGTTGCCTCTTCCCCCCCCCCCCCCACCTCCTTGATGTACGCATTGCTGACGTCAGCAGCAACATGTTCATTGAATATAATTTTTTGGAACTATTCGCCACAATATTTCTACACAAAAAGAAACACACAACGCCCACCACAAAATGTTCACTGATTTTTTTGCTGGAACAGCAAAAGATTGTTTATGCACATAGTATATATACATATATATATATATCTGTATATGTAAATATATATATATATATAATTATGTATATATCAATGTGAAAGATCGCGCCATCGACCGATCGATGGGGGAATTGTACGCTCTGCAATTTTTATTCGCAATTTGTATATTTTCCCAAAGGAATCGCAAACTGTGCACAGTCTGCAGGCGACTCGACAAATTTGGAAAATATTAAGATAACTGTCTACGAATTATTATAAATATGTACATGGATCAATAGAAATTTTTATTTTGTCCAAGAAACTCTCTTGAGATATATTTTTCCTATGCTATAGATCTTTGATCTGTATAAAATTTTAGAGATTTTTTTTAGCATATCAATAATTGCATTTGTTGATTTCATTAGTAGAGATGCCGGCTAAAATAATAGCATTTCTCACACTGTACATTATAAACTAAATTATCTATCATTCTGCAGACATTCCTAAATAATATATTAAAAGATTCAAACGCTCTCTTTACAAGAACATAATAAAGAAATTTTGCAAAGTTTCATTCGCATATTTTGTATAAAAATAAATAGATGGATGGCCTTTTAAAACAAATTCTATCTAAAATCAGCTCATCAATCTCAACTAGAATCTATATATTTTATGGGGTCTGATGTGGCTGCTTCAAATGTGTCCCATTTCGTTACAAACTCATTATACGAACAGTATTTGCATATACTTTTAAAATAGATAGTTGTGTTTTAAGCTGTAGTAAATTTAAATTTTAATTAAGAACAGTTTTTCAATTGTGATAAAAACTGGTTCAAATTATAAGGATGCCTAGTGCAAATTCTTTTAATAATTATTTACTTATAGAACAAGTTAAATAAACGGTCAGAACAATATATTGGGATGCTGTAAAGTCTAATATGATTCCATCAATAATTTAATATAGTATATTTAAAATTAAAATATTTAGTAGAGTATTTGCAGTTCGTTTTACAACTTCTAGTTACTGCCAAACTTCAATTTTTCATTTTTTTCCTATTGGAATTAACTCACTTTTTAGTCGCGTTGCTTGAACAATTTGATTTTAACATTAAAAGCGTGTTTAGCGTTTAAATTACATCTTGTTTTCACTCTAAATAATTAGACTTTCGCTTGAAATTGTTTGTATCACAGTATTGAAACATTTTAGCTATTTTCCGATTAATATTTCTGTAATGATATCCTTTTGACATTGACTCACTTTTTAGTTTGAGTTTCTTGAAGTGTTTGGCATTGTGAACTTTAATTTTAAAAATTGTATTTCGAATTATTTTACGAGTTTTTTCCTAAGTACACTTTTCATTTAATATTAATAATATAAGAATTGTTACAGTTCTTCTTGAGTTTCTAGCAGAGTTTTTCATTGTGGATATTAACAATAAATGGGGTTTTTGTAGTGTGTTCTAAAATGCATTGTTTCTCCCCAAATTGGTAAGCTTTGTCTTTAGCCGTTTTCTATTAAAAGAGACACAGTTAGAGTTTCTAGAAGAGTTTTGCTTTATGGGCTTTAATAGTTTACTCTATAGTTCAAATAGTTTACTCTATAACTACACTTTTCCCTTACTAAGTAGACATTTTCCTTAATTTTTTCCTATACAAATTGACTCACATTTAGTTCGTGTTTCTAGAAGGGTTTTCATTGTAAACTCTAACATTTAAAGGGTATTTGCAGCTCCCTCTACAACTCCTACTTCTTCCAAACTTAGTAGACTCTTATTTTGAAGATTTCCTTCACAGAAAAGACTCACTTTTAGATCCCGTGGCTGAAAGGGTTTGCCATTGTGCAGCCAGTAGACTTCGGGCTTGGGAATGCCAGTGACGAGGGCCTCCATCTTGATCTTCTGGCCAACACGCGCCATGGCATTCTGCAGCGGCATCTTGAAGCAGGGCAGCTCAGTGGGTTCCAGAGCTGCCAAAGTGAAAAGCGACAATATTTGTATATATAATTGTAGACAAAAGTATTTGACAGTTGCTGTTTGTTGTTGTGACTTACGTTCCACAATTAGACTGGCCGAGCAGTTTTCGATGCCAGCGGGATTCGAGGCACTGCAAGTGTAGACAGCGTCATCCTCGAGAAAGACTTCATCGAAACGCAAGTTTGCCTCGCCATTGTTGTAGCTAATAACATAATCGGGTGAGTCGTCAATGCATTTGTCATTCTTGAACCACTGCACAGTGGGCAGGGGCACACCGCTGACCACACAGGAGAACTGGAAGGAGGTGCCTTCGGTGGCCTTGCCGCTCTCCAGGAAGCGCACAATTCGTGGCGCTACAAGTTGCAACTCGGTGGCATTTTCACGCACCGTTAGTGTGGCATTTGTATCGCAAGTTCCCACCAAATTGGAGGCACGACAACTGAAGCGAGCAGTGTCAGCGGCAAAGGTTTCCTCGATGACCAGACGACAGATGCCCTTGTCAAAGCTGGTCTTGTAGTCGGCATTACTCTGTATGCTGATGCCATCCTTGAACCACTCAACACTAGGTTCCGGTGTGCCTGTGACCTCGCACTCAAAGACAAAGCGATCACCCTCACGGGTTAGCGCATCCCTGAGGGGACGCACAAAGAGGGGGGAGGCGTAACGCAGCTCGGTAAAGATCTGATTCACCTGGATGTCCTTGCGTATGTTCTCCGTGACAATGCGCTGCTGATCCACCTGATCTCGCAGAGTTTGTAGACGTGAGATTTCATCCCTTTGTATGCGAGCTTCTTCCTCACGCTTTTGACGGAGTTCCTCCTCTCGTTTCTGTCGAGTTTCCTCCTCACGCTTCAGCCGGACTTCCTCCTCTCGCTGTATGCGTATTTCCTCCTCACGTTTGATACGCAGACGCGTTTCCTCCTCCCTCAGTGTCTGCAGACGCAGCTCCTCCTCCCGCTTGGCAATTTCCCTCAGGGTTTGTATGCGTTGTTCTTCCTCCCTTGCGGCCTGTTCCCTCGCGAACTGTTCCCTGGCTGCCTGTTCCCGCACCGCCTGCAAACGTGCCTCCTCCTCTCGCACCGCCTGCTCCCGCAGTGAAAGCTGCCTGGCTGCCAATTCACGTTGTGCCTGCTCAATGGCTGCCTGTTGACGTTGTGCCTCCAATCGTGTTTGTTCCTCCCTCGCCATTCTCTCCCTTGCCTCGGCCTCCCTCAGCGCTTGTTCCCTTTCCGCCTGATCACGTGCCTCCCTCTCTCTTTGCTCCCGTTGTCGCTGCTCCTGCTTGAGACGTTCAATGACTATATTGATGTCCATTTTCAACTTGATAAACGATTGGAAAATGTTCATCACATCGTTGTAGAGTGTGGAAACTTTGCCCATGTCATGGGCACATTGGGAGGCACTGTCCAGCTTGGCACGCAGCGCAGTTTCCCGACTGGTCACATACTTTTCAATGTCATTCACCAGATTGGAGGCCTCGACGGCATCTCGTAAATAGGGCACCTTATTGGAGACGCTATTGTAGAAGTAGCTAATCTCACGGTACTCCGCATCGATCTATGTAGGAAAAAAGGGAAGAGGGTTAGATGATTTATTCAGAACTAGAATTCTTAAAGCTAGAGTCTTGAACCTTTTGGTATACGGGACAAACATTGGGATCTTAATATGTTCTGAAAATATCAGCGTGATCGGATAAAAAATTTGGAAGTAATTCAAAGAACAATTTTGTGAAATTCTGTATTATAAGAAAAGAATGTGCGTAACAAGTCTAAAAAAGTCTGGCAGACCCCAGACTCAATTTAATTTACTTTCGCCTTTTATTTACATTTTAAATTTAAACTGTTATATATTTTAATATTTTTGTGTATTTATTTAAAGCTTAAAGATTTTTCCCGCACAATCCAGACTATCAAATGTTCAACTAATCCTTGAGTCGATTTATTATATTTAACGTCAATTAAATCAATCAACAAAACCAATTATTCTTTGAGTTTTATTCTAATATTTTATCTTTAAACCATTAATCAATATGTATTTTAAGTCTACAACTTTTTAATATATTATTTTCCATTTAATTAATATTATTTGTCTTGTTAAAACAATATCTGAAGTCGACAACGTTTTGTTGACTTCAAAATATTAATGAAATATTTTAAATAATTATTTAAGTTGACTAAGTTTAGATATTTGTGTATGTATAACAATATCTGGGTTCCCTGCTTTTAGTTGATGTTAAATAAATTAAAGAAAAACACATTTCTGTAGTTTTAATGTAAATACTTAATCTGTTGACTGTTAATATGAAAACTTATCTTTATATTTTGAATCAAGTCTTGTTTTCTACAAAACCGCATCGACCGCCTTTTGTTTATGTTAAATATATAAACTGATAATTACCTTCTCGACGACCTCGAAGAATTCATTGGCCTGATTCAAGCTCTTTCGTTTCTGTCTCACTTGATCCTTGAAGCTCTGCCATTTATCGTTGAGCTTTCGCATCTCGTCCTTAACATAGGATTCACTTTCCGGATTGCTGATCAGCAGCTGTTGACTCGTCGACTCGGTAAACTTTTCAATACGCTTTTCAAGCAGCTACGAGGGAGGGAGGAGGGAGGGTAGAAAACCAAGTTAAAAGTGTGCCAAAAATATCTCTGAGCTCTCACTGTCTAATTAACCCATTAAAACAGCAGCTAAAACAAATGTCTGGGCAAATAAACACACACGCACGCACAAGTGCAGCCGGCAAACAACTTAAAAGATACTTTTGTATCTGCTTCTTCGTTTTGTTGGTGAAAAATCCATAAAACAAAAAAAAATTGAGAACGTCAAAAGCAATTTATAACAGCAAATGCGCAGTGCAACCAAGTGGCAAGCATTTAAATTTGTATCTGTATCGCATAGAGTGTGTATCTGTATCTATAGCTGTATCTGTATCTGTAGCTGTGTGGCACACTGCACACAAGATGTATTTCTCAAGTTTTTAATTACAAACTAACGACAGCTGCCGCTGTCCATTCAACGCCGCAACGACACAGGCAACAGCATTTTTGAAAGTTGTATTTGAATTTGAATTTGTAGTTATTTTCGAATATGTCTCAACGCTTTTTTGGATAATTTTGATGAATGTGCCGAGGCTGCCGAGGCTGCTGAGCAAAACTGTGAGCTGTGACCACCCAAAAGGGCAATCCCCATGCAGTGGACAAAAATAAGGGGTGAGATCTATTTCTCTAATGGGGCTACCTCGATCGTTGGCGCTGTTTGGCCCCAGCGTCGTTGGTGTGGCGTCGATTTCATAAATTTGGGCATTGAACACTAGAAAATTAGTTAAAATTGTTTAACAGCTGTGTTCCACAAATCTCTAAAGATGTTTGATGACAATTTCTTTTGAAAACGACAAGAAAATGTTTCTGAAACATTTTTCGATCATTAGTATTACATATTTTAATATTTTATGCAATAAATAAATTTATTTAAAATTTATTTAATGATTTTATAAATTGTTATGCATAAAATCAAAAATTATAGTTGACTTTTATTTATTTATTTACATATTATTTGTTTATTTATATTTAAAAATGTATTTAGTTTATTTCTACGCAATTTATCTATTTATTTAAATTATTTGTTCCTTCTATAAATAAATAATTTAATTTAAAATTTATTTAATGATTTTGTTATCTGTATATTTATAAAATCAACAATTATAGTTGACTTTTATTTATTTATTTACATATTATTTGTTTATTTATATTTAAAAATGTATTTAGTTTATTTCTACGCTATTTATATATTTTTTAACTTTTATATTCCTTTTATAAATTTAAAATTTAATTGAATCTGTCAATAAATAATTTTATTTAATTTATTTTATTTTATTTAACTAACTTTCTTTTGATTTTTCCTATTTAAAAGTGAATTTAGTTTATTTCTTTGTCATTTATCTATTTAAATAACTTTAATATTCCTTCTATAAATTTAAAATGTAATGGAAACTGTCAATAAATATTTTTCCATTTGAAAATACTCAAATTTGATTTAAGAAACACCAAAAATTGCCCTTAAATCATTAGAAATTTGTGGAACACGCCTGTCTAACTGCAGTAGAAAACTAGCTAACTGAATTTGCGATTTCTGGCCAAAGTTTCAGCTGGCTAAAAGGTCACTCACCTCTATGGTACGTTCAAAATACTCGAATGCCAGCGACGTAGTCTTTGCCGCTGCCAGACTATCCACACTCTGTCCATTAATATCGTGCAATTGTTTGCTGACGCTGTCCAGACTGCGATCGATATCGTCGAGATCGTTGCGGAATAGTTCGATCTTCTCGAGACGCTCCAGCGACGACATTCTGGCGCTGCTGTTCGACTCGAAGTGAATGCGCAGATTCTCCAACAACTTCAAAATGCGATCAGTGTCGATTTCGCGAGCCACCGGCGGTTCCAAGACGCGCACACGATCGATCAGCAGTTCGGATTGTGTGATTAACGATCTAAATTTATCCATGCAATGATCGCGGAATTTCTCATGCTCGGCAATGGTGCGTTCCACACCCGAAGATCCCGATCCCGATGCCGATCCCGAACCGGAGATCGTTCCCGTTGCCTGTTGTCTGGCAAAATATGCGTCGATCTCTTGACGCAACTGCACTGTGTTCTCGAGGAATTGCAGTACACTGTCCAACAAGTTGCGATAATCGTACTTGATGCCATCCAATTTGGCCTTCAGCATGCGCAAATTGTTGATCACCTGTTCGATCTTGGACAACGACTGTTGATCCTTTGTCTGTATGCTCAGCGTGGTCTGTATGCGTTGTTGTATCTCCTCCTGGGCACGTTCAATATCCTGTGTAACGCAGGAGAGTTTCTCCCGCGTGCTTGTCAACAATTGCTTGGCATCGAGGCTTGAAGTGCTAAACACCGGATACAGCTGAGTATCCACCTGTGTGCTCTTGGCCACAGTCTGAAAGAAGAAGAAGGAATGTAGAGTTGAGGAAATCAGTTAAAAGTCGAAAAGGCTACAGTCGAAATCGACTATGAGAGACACTTTACTTAGTGTTCAAAAGGGAAATAATAGTATAAACCTAAATAAATTTGTAGGTGATAAATACAGAATAATAAAAACCTACAAAAAAGTGTGCCTTTGGTAGGTTTCGAGCTCCAGAACCACACCGCAAGAGTTCGAAATTCTAACCAATGCAGTCATAGTCGATTAGCTGGCAAATTACGAGTTTCCTGCCTTCGAATATTTATTTGCTTCATATCTCAAGTGTTTATTGTCCGATTGCAATGAAACTTTTAGTACACATCACAATTAAACTAAACTTTATGTATGCCGAATTTGAAACTTGAATCTATTAAAGTACTCATGCTTTTCGAGTTTTTCAGATTTTTGGAGGCGGAAGGGGGCGTGGCATAATTCTAAAACAAACATTAGTTTTGTGAATGCCTTAGAAGTATTGTCACCAAATTTGGTTACTATAGCTCTTATAGTCTCTGAGATCTAGGTATTCAAACAGCTGTACAGCCGGACAGACGGACATGACAAACTTGATATATCAGACCCTTATACTTTTTTAAAGTAAACCAGGCACCGCCTTGACTATTATTTTAAACATATAAATTATCTAATTAAACTGACATTCAAATATTATTTCACAATTTACGAAACTCTCAACTCACCTCCTCGTTATCACTCATGACTTTCTCAAGCAGATACTCGACTTGGCGCTTTTCCTGTATGTTCGTTGTCCAATTTTCCAAACTGCTCGTCACGTCGATCTGCCGCTTACTGAAACCGTTCAAAGTCTCTTCCACTGCCTGCGCTGAGGATTTCGTCTCGAGATATGGATCCACAATCTGTCGTTAAAAATAGCAAAAAAAAAAAAAAAGAAACATAAAATCAGTTGCTATTTTTCCGCTTATTCCGCTTTTTATTTTGAGATTTTTGCTTTTAAAGTGTGTCTGACTGACAAGTTGGAAAATTCGTGGAAAGCGCGTGGCACGTGGCACGCATCTGACTGCGGCCAGGGTCTGTCGCCTTCTGTCTTCTGCCTCAGTCCAGAGACCAGACCACAGTGACGTCTCTCTTTCTCTCTATCTATAGACTGAAATTGCCTGCTTTTATTTATGGACTCAACTCAACTCAACACAACGCGACTCAACGCGACTCGAGGCGTTGGCAGCCAAGCGAATTTTCTAATTTCAAATTTTCCTACCTCCCCTTTTCCCTTTTCCTTATGGCGTTGTCTTTTTTTGGCTGATATATGTTTATGGTATGTTATGGCTAAACCGAAATCATATTGTTTGCAATTTATGTGCCGGCTTTCTGGCCAGACAAAAATGAAGTTGCATTGCAAAATGCAATACCTTGGCCTGAGGTGGAAAATCTACTCGTAAAACTATTGAAACTAAAAAAAAAGCAATAATCGTTGATTGAGTTATTCGTTGTTGTGGCTAAGGAGAAGTTGAAAAAAAAAACAGGTAGAAGAGATAAAGTTGCAGGGAAATTCCTCAGGTTCAAACTATTCATTGCTAACACATTTCTGCAGATATTGTTAAGTGAAGTGAATACAAAATTTACATACTATAGTTTTTCATATGTATTTATTCGTTTGTGTAATTTATCTAAATATTCCTCTTTAAATATAATCTTCTCTGAATTTCTGTAATTTTCTAAAGTATTATTCCCTCTGATTTTCTGGAAACATTACTTCGTTAGGGTATGTCATTTCCCCTATAGTTCCCCTCTAAGCTTCTCACTCTAAGCTATCATTCCCTCTGATTTTCTTTGAATATTAGTACCTATAATATTGTTTGATATAGTTCTCTAAAAGTATTACTTTCTTTGATTCTCTATACATATTTATTATAATATGAGAGTTATATTCAAATTGAATATGCAACTTGTATCTTCTGTTTCCCTTTCTACCGAATAACTCCCACTGTCTGCAGCATTGCCTTATGTATAATTTTAGTGAATTGCTTAAAGTACACACTATTCATAGAATTCCATTAGTGTCATTCCCTTAAGCAATATGGGGGTATATTAAGTCTTTTAAAAGTATCTAACGGACAGAAGGAAGCGTGGCAGCCCCCATAAAGTATATATATTCGTGATCAGCAACAATAGCCAAGTCGATTTGACGAATCATGTCATTCCCTTAGAATATTCCTTCATTAAAACTATCCCTCTTTGAACTATCATTCCCTCTGAATAAATATTAATATTCCTTTCCTACAAGTGTCAAAGTATTCCTTCCCTAAACCTTTCCTTTCCTTCTTAAAGTATCATTCCCTGTGGATAATTATCCCTTTCGTATAAGTGTCTTTCTCTGACGAAGCATGTCATTCCCTTAGAAATTCCTTCCCTAAAACTATCCCTCCTTGAAGTATCACTCCCTCTAAACATATATAGATATCCCTTCCCATCAATGTCATTCTCTGACATATCATATCACTCCCCTAGAGCATTCCTTCCCTATAACTATCCCTCCTTGAAGTATCATTCCCCGTGGATAAATATAAATATCCCTTCCATAAATGTCAATTTCTGACAAATCATGTCATTCCCCTAGAACATTCCTTCCCTATAACTATCCCTCCTTGAAGTATCACTCCCTCTAAACATATATAGATATCCCTTCCCATCAATGTCATTCTCTGACGAATCATGTCATTCCCTTAGAAATTCCTTTCCTATAACTATCCCCCCTTGTAGTATCATTCCCTCTAAACATATATAAATATCACTTTCGTATATGTAAATGTCATTCCTTGACGAATTATGCCATTCTTGCCTAAAACTAAACCTCTTTCAAGTGTCATTTCCTGTGATAAACCAATTATACCTGTTTTTTTTCTTTTACAATAAAAAAGCCATAAACAAAGCTGTGGCAGCCGCGACACGATGAACTGTCGACTGTTTTGCAATTGGCAAATGCGGGTCTAAAAATAGCAAACGTTGCATCATGCCGTTGTTGGAGCATATTAGATGAGTCTGGTCTGGTCTGGTCTGGTCTCTTGTCTGGAGCTGACAGATCTGACGGACAGCGGCAAATGTGCAAAGCTGTCAGCGGTTAGTAAAAATGAAACTGAACTAAACTGAACTAAAGAGAAATGTGCATGCAAAGCTCTTTTCTTTCTGACATTAGAGAATTCCGATGATACCGACTTTCAAGTTGATGAATCTCATTCCAGATGACTTAAGTTCCCCATAGCTGGCGGCAATGTTGGCCCAAGTGGCCTTTAGGAATTGCAACTTGTGCTCGTCTGGAGTCTGTTGCAGTTGACGCTGCAGATGATCCAGTTGACTAGAGAGCTCGTTGGCCTGCTCAAAGAACTCGATGAGCAGGGAGACATAATCGACGCGTTTTAAAACCAAATCCTTAAGCTCTATCCAATGTTTGTGTAGCGATTCCGCCTTGGAGTCCACATCGTAGCGTTGTTGTGGACTGAGAGACTCGAGATGTTGTTTGATGGATTCCAGCAATAGATTGATGAGTTCGCCTTTGATCTGTGGGGAAGAAAAGGGAACTGTATAGGGTTTGTAGTGCAGGGAGGAATCTCTTTACTACTTACCTCCAGATCCTGCATAAGTTCATGATGCTGCAACAGAAATTGTTTAGCCTGCTGTAGATTGCGTCCCATATTGACACTCTGTTGCAGTTGCAACTGTCCAGAGGCACGCAGCCAGGCCAGGAGTTCATTGTGCTGGGCAAGGAACTCGGACAGAGCACGCTGTACACGTTCATGATCCTCACTGCTATTGGCACAAATGCCTTCGATATACGTCTTGCGATTCTCCAGCTCGTCCAGTACTCGCTTAATGCCCTGAGTCTCGGGCTGAGTGCGTCCCACTTCATCTAAAATGCTGTAACCGAGTCGCAGTGGTTCCTCCGTAAAGTTACGCACATCACGTGAGACTTTGGCGAACATGGCATAACTCTCGGGAGAATTCGGTGGCAACTTGACGCTGGCAAGTTCTAGTTCCAGTTTCTCCAGTACGCTCAAAGTATGCTCAGCCTTGGCAAAGAAATCGCGTGACAATTGCAGCCAATGCTCCCGCTGATCCACCAAATCCAAGTGCTCCGTACAGCCACTCAATACGGCGTAGGCACGAGCACAAGCCTCCTCGCCGGCAAAGTGTCCGGATGCTTGGACCTTCTCCTTGGCCCGGGTGATCTTCAAGGCGCGATCTCTTAAGACCAATGCCTGTTGCTTCCACTCGCGATACTTGATCAGCGTTTGATTCGCCGAGTGTTCGCACTCTCCCAGACTGTACATGGAGTTCAAATCGTGCCTTGCCTGCTGCAATCCCGACTCCAGTTCGATGAGCTCACGTCCGAGCAACTTTAGGGCCAAACATTGTTCCAACTGTGTTTTTCTCGTCTGCCACGCCAGCTCCAAGGCATTGCGACGATCGTGCAACGCTTCCAGCCATTGTTGCACCTGGTGAACAGCTCGTGTGGCATCGCGTTTAATGTGTTCCGGTCGCGTGTCCAGTGTCTCGAGCTTCTCCAGTTCCTGCAGCTGTGCCAACAACTCATTGCCATCCTTTAAGGCAGCCATAACACCAGTTAACATATCTATACGCAGTTGCTTGAATTTATTGAGAAACTCCTGCACTCCGGATACTTCTGTGGGCAACATGGACTCGCTGCACGCCGACTCCAATTGATCCATTCGTAGGAAACACTGTGTCATCTTGTCGTGGAATTGTGTGCACAAATGCAGTATGTGTTGTCGATCTTGCAGCAAATTCAATATGTCCTGCCAGATGATGTTCAGTGTATCGGCCATGGCATTAACCAACTCAGAGCTGATTCTTTTGCTGGCCAACAATTTGTCGGCCTTCTGTACAAACTCCTCCATGGGACCAGGCAGATTCTATCAATGATAAGAAGTTGTTTATAAGCAGGGATTGCAAATGAGTGTTACGACTTAAGAAACATGAATCCTCGACAAGATTAACAAGTATAACCTAACCTAATTATTAAATTTGAATTATTTATGTAGTGGGACATAAGCTGGATAAAGAATACCTTAATGTATGTAGAAATCAAAACACTTTTACTCTATTTTCTGAATGAATATGTGTAACTAACAGAAAGTCTTCTGATATGGTTGACAGTGTTAAGTAGATAAAAATTAAAAGGGTTTTAATCCACATACGTTCAGGGATACTTCATCTTGCTTATTTTCCACTACACAAATTGGTCCTTCGAGCCGGAGGTGCTTTCCCATTATAAATAATAATAATAAATTTTAATTAAGTATTACATTTGAATTAATAATGTAGGGGAGGATAAGCTGTATAAAGATTGTCTTAATGTGTGTAGATATAAGACACTTTTACTTTATTTTCACAATGAAACTGTGAAATTTACAGAAGGACTTTCAATACGTAACTTGAGGAATACTTCAACTTGCTTATTTTCCACTACACAAATTGGTCCTTCGAGCCAGATGTCCTTCTCCATTATTTACAATAATAATTATGCATTTTATTTTCCATTTTATAATATATATATCCCGAACTATAATCGTGTATAAAGAATGCCTTAATATATGTAGAAATAGGACACTTTTACCCTTTTTTCTAAATGTAACTGTGTAATTAACAAAAAGACTTTTGATTTGGTTGATAGATAAAAGGTAAAGGGGTTTCAATCGTCAAACTTTGAGGGATATTTCCACTTGCTTATTTTCCACTATAAAAATTGATCCTTCGAGCCAGAGGTGCTTTTCCATTCTTAATAATAAGTATTATTTATTTTAATTGTATATATCCACAACTATAATCGTTATAATTCCTCAGTCTAAGCATTGATAAGGCGGCTTTCTTTTCAAATTTACCTGTAAATTACGCAGTGTTTCATCGTGATCCTTTTGCATCTGCAGCGATTCATCGAAGTTGTCGCCCAATGCTGTAATCTTCGGCTCCAACTCCACAACCTTGATGTAAATCTTTTCGGGACTCTGCAATGGAATTTATAAAACTATAACGTATACAGGGAAGCATTTAAAGCAGTACCAGACAAATAACTCCTTGTGCTGACAGACTGATTGAGTTTCTAAATTTAATAATACTAGGTGATAAGTATTTATAAACTATTCTATGTGCATTCAACTTAAATCTAAAACTACCCCGTTTAATTGAAACGCTAACTCTAATTACTACTCCAACTTAACTGCAAAGTTAAGCTATAAACATTTCAATGATTTCAAAAGAAATCAGAAAAAACTCTGCACCCTTTTGCTAAAAAGTTAGCTTAGAAGTTTTTGCTTTATGAAAGGGCTAAAAATTGTTCTTAGTTTAACATTTTTTTAGAGTCACGTTCATGGTTTCTGCTCTCGCTGCGTTCTCATTCATGAAACTTGTCGCTGACATTGTTCATGATCTTGTGTGTGTGGAAACCTGCTTAGAAGACGACGACGACGACGACGACGACGACGACGACGACAATGCTGCACAGCAGCTTCTAATTTTGGTAGTCCACGAGGCGAGTCATCGATGCAACAACAACTGCCACAATAACAACAACAACAGCTCTCCCAACTCTGCTGTGTGTGATTGCAATGAAGGTCAGCATTGCCTTTTTATGGTAATGGCATCCGTTAGATTTTTCCTGTTGGGATGCGCATGTGTTGATATGTATATGCCCCCAGTCTCCCCTTTCCCAGCCACCCTCTTCCGATCATCTTCCCCTTGCAACTTACATATTTGGCCAGAGTTATGTGGTACCAGTCGCAGTCCGGGAAACAGAGAACTTTTATTCAGTGAAAGCCTTGCCCCATGTTGCTGCCACATTTTTAAGTAGCGTCTGCCACACATAAAATACTTAAGAAAATACCGCGTGGGCGTTAATTTGATACGGCAGTCACGAAGCCCCCAAAAATGTTTTCCAATCAGCTTTTAACAATTTAAACAAGCAGGAAAAGTCATCAACGACATGTCGATGATTTGATACTCTGCCAGAAATTTGTCTTTTAATATCTAAGTAAGAATATATGTGATTGAGTTGGTAAATTTAGTTACGATATGTTTGCTTTTGAATTTACAATGTTGAGTTCTTAAAATGTTGAGATTGTTCTTTATAATTTTTAATGTATAACGTATAGATCGATTTTCCGGAAAGTAAGAATAAGCATCATTCATTTGTAGACTTATTTTTAGACCCTTTACTTTAAAAGTATGCTTAACAGGTCTAAGGAAGTCTGGCAGACCCCATAAAGTATATGTATTATTGATCAGCATGAACAGCCGAATCGATATAGCCATGTCGGTCTGTCCGTCTGTCCGTCTTTCCTGCTGTATAAACATCTAGATGTCAGAGACTATAAGAGCTAGAGTAACCAAATTTGGTGACAATACTTCTGAGGTCTCCACATGGGTAAACTCTGTTTTAGAATTTTGCCACGCTCCCTTCCGCCCCTAAAAATTGAAAAAGACCGAATATTACAAGATATTTAACAGATACTAGTTGCAAATTCGGCATACGTAAAGTTTAGTTTAATTGCAATGTGTACTGAAAATTTCATTGCAATCGGACAATAAACACCGGAGATTTGAAGCAAATACATATTCGAATATACAACTTGAGACAAGGAAACAGGTAATTTGCCAGATAATCAACTATGTCGAACTCTTGCGGTGTGGCTCGGGAGTTCAACACCTACCATTTTTTTAAGGTTATTACTCTTTTTAAGATTTATTTATTATTTACAAATTTATTTAGGTCTATACTATTATTTCCATTTTGAAGAATAAGCAAAGAGTCTCTTTTAGTCGACTTCGACTGTTTTTTATTACGTTGCATGTTGCTTGACAAAAATGTAATACCCTCTGCATGTGTAAAGAAAACAACGCATCTTTCTTACCATTTAAACATTTCGTTGTCGTTTATACGTCTATTAAATTGATCTTTAATTTGTTTGCTGAGGAAACTCAGAGCAAAAGAGCAGCTGCTTCATAAATTCAGTGGAATGACGAGTTGGGTTTGTTCAAGATCGAAGCTAATGACAGTAATCAATCAATTATAATGATAAAAACTAATAACCGTGCTATTAGACTGAAATTACAGCATTGGCGCCTCAAGGGGAATTCAACAAACACAGCGACGTGAGTGAGTTTTCAATATGCATAAATAGATGCATATACTCATACTCATATACTCATGAGTACACTCACAACTTCATGTAACGGACTTTGTTACACCAAAAAAAATGAAAATGAAAATCACGTCACAGTCGTCTAACTGAAATATGAACCATATATGGTATGACATCACTATAAACAGTCAGACCATAACTAAGTATTCGTATAACACTCACATAGTAGTACTATTCACATTCATTGCGTTGCGAAACTTTTGAATCATATTTCAAGTGGACACACAACAATTTGTGGACAATTTCTTGTAATAAAGAGACGGAAGTTTAAGACGATCGTGTCAGAAGTAGGATACCAATGGATGATATAATGGTATGGATAAAGACCCCAAAGGTTCTACATAAGATACATAAATATTTATGTGTGTGAGTGTGTGTGTGTGTGTGTGTGTGTGAGGCGCTTAGCCTCAAACACGTTTTTGGCAATTTGAGGTTTTGGATTTTGTTTTTAAATTAATACTTTGTGGCAGCGCGAGCAGAACACGATTTCAATATAAAATTACCTTGATGTTGTTATCGTTTTGTATGAAATCATTGAGCGTTTATTTTTTTTTCGTTTATTCTTTTATTCTTTTACTATTTTTTTGTGTTTTATTAGAGCGCTCTTTCATTACGTATACGCCCGTTGTTGCTCATTGATTGAGGATATTTTTAAGTGTGGGCGTTGTCGGATTTATAGAAGAGTTTGTGATTTGTGCAATTTGCGATTTGCGATTTTCTTGCCAATTGACAGCAATCAGACAATTGCCAATTTCTGACACGCGACACAAATTGGCGTGGATTAAGCCAAGTGGAGAATTTTAAATTGTTTTTGCCAGAAAAGATGCATTAGAAATCTATTCAGTAAAGTAATTGTAATTCAATGAATTTTAATATTTATTAAAATTTTTATATATTATTTATATTTACATATAATATATAAATAAAATATTTATAATATATTTCCCTTCTTTTAATTGATGAATTGCAATTGTTGAAATTATAAATTGATTAAATAAGTTATTTAAATTATATTTTTGTTGGGTTTTTGGCAACTGACAGCAATTGAATGCAATTTATTGTAATTTTCCAAAGGAAAGTTAAACTGACATCTAAAAATATAACATGTTTTTATTGTAATTGTAATAATTTTGCATAATATCAAATTAAAACTCTATAAAAACAAACTTAATATACGGAATATATTATCATATACATATATATACTCCATATTTAATTCAAATTATTTTAATTGAAGAATTAAATTGGTTTGGCTGTCTCTTAAAGCGTTAACCGAAGTACTGTATTAGAAATGGATTAAAAATTCACTTTATTTATAATTAAATGTATTTTGTCAACTAACAACAATCAATTATATATAATTGTAATATTTTGTATGCTATCAATTAAAGTCGTACAAGATATAATTATATTACACATTTATATGCAAATATCTATCGCAAAAGTTGCATTTAATTGTATTAATTTGAATATATTATCAAATTATCACTTAAACAAACTAATTACCTATATTACACATTTAATTGCATATTAAATATGTAAATGCATCAAGCAATTAGTACTGCTTGCCAAGCAGTGCGCAGTAAACACTGCTTAGCCACAGGACGGCTACTTGCCGCCGCCGCCTAGCTGTTGGGCCGCACTGCTTAGTACAAAGTGAAAAGTGATAAGAAGTGCATGTGCATTTTTTTGTGTGGTGTGAAAAATCTGTTTGCCAATAAGCAAATGCTTTACGCTTGCCGGCAAAGTTGTGTTTGCTGAATGCCAATTAAGTTGGCCTATTGAATGAGCATAAATCAAAACATTATCAAGCTCAACACTCGCCGCAAATTGTGTGTGCGTGTGAACATAACCTCAATAGCATATGTACGCTGCTGCTTACAAAGTGAAAAAGTTTATGCAAACAGTCAAAAACTATAAAAACAGCATTAGCATTATCATATTGTGAGTGTGAATTGATAGAGAGCAAACAAAATTGACAGATTGAACAAATGTGAATATGCAAATGCTTCTGTGTCGATTCGTTTTTGTTGTTGTTATAGTTGTTGTTATTGCTATTGCTGTTGTTAATGCTATTGCTGTTTGTTCATTTTAATGCTCTGCCGCGTTATGCGCTGCCGTCAACTGATCGCCTCGGTTGACTGACACAGGCTGGCTGTTACAGCACAAGCAGTTCACATAGCACAAGCCGATGTAGAGCATTGTGATGTCAGGCAGCCCGGTTCAACTTGACTTTGTTTTGTCATAAAAATCATTGTTGCTATTTTGTTATTGTTGCTGTTCTTTCCCATTAATTTGCATTGCGCCAACTTTAATGATCTAACAAAGGTTAACGCGCGTCGTTCGCGTGTGATGTCAGACTTTTGAGTTCTATAAATAATACCTAAAATAAACAGTAAATAATATGCTGCTCTCATGTAATTACAAGTGTACATTGAGCTAACAATTTGTTTTGAATATACTGTTATAAATGTATATATACCAGTATATAATGCTTTTATATCATTATTTATAATAAATGATAATAATATAATTATGTTTTGCTAACAATATATTGAATTTGAATTTATGTGAATTTTTCCCTTTGTCAAAACAATTGTTTATTATGTAATTCTCTCGTAATTCATTTTTTTTCAATTTATGGGCGATGTTGGCTTGGCATCGTGATGAAATTTGCTGGACTCATCGTCCCGAAAATATTCATTATGTATGCCTAATCTCAAGTCTCTAGCTTTAAAATTGCTTATGTTATGAGCTTCTTTTTGATTTGTGGGCGAAGGAGACGTGGTATGCAAAAAAAGATAAACTTGAACTGCTTGCAATATAAGCAGTGCTGGGAGACCAAGTTCAAGCTTCTCGCTCTGACCATCTCTGAGATCTTTCGTTCATACGGATGGACGGACAGACAGACAGACTGAGGGACAGACCGACATGGCTATATCGTCTCGGCTATTGATGCTGATCAAGAATATATATACTTTATTGGGTCGGCCATGCTTCCTTCTGCGAGTCACATACTTTTAACAAACTTAATATACCCCGACAGGGTATAAAAATATAACAATAATATATGTGCATTGTTCACCTCGTTTAAACAATATTTTGACAAACTGTATATAAAATTTTATTATTTTGTTTTCGATTTTCATTTGTATTTGTATTTTAAGTATCGCCCAGAAACATTTACTGTTTGTCCCCAAATATTATAAATATACCGCTATCTTGCTGTCTCTCGCTCTGTGTGTTTTTCTTTCACATCGGAAAGTTTTTGTTTTCCCAGTAACGAAAACGAAAATTATGAGAGAGCAGACAATCGCGACGCCGCAATCGAATGCAATTTAAATTTCAATTTAATTCGCAGCCAAGCGAAAGATAATTTCTATAATTGTTTGTACAAATTGCTAACCACGACTGCAGAGTCCACGGCATGAAGCCAAAAAAGCCGCAGTTGCCACAGTTGCCACAGTTGCAGTTGCAGCCACAACGACGACGACTTTCATTGAGCGTTTATCGGCAAATATCAGTTTTCATGTAAACATGCAATACATTTCGCATCTCCCGAGCCAGAAACGTGCCCGCATCGCATTCGACGGTAATTACAGCAGCTGCTTTGCTTCTTGGCCAACAGATAACAGGCCCAGTTGTAGCCTGGACCGCTCTTAGCCTGACTCTGACGCTGACTCTGACTTTGGCTGACTTCGATTATCAATCAGTGCGTGCCAAAACTGTTTTGTCAGTTAGCGCTAAGTAGGAGCCGCATTAAGTCCAGCAATAGCTGGAATCTGGCCAAGAGACGCGGTCAAAAAGACCGGCTTGAATGCGTTTTTCCAGCAACTGAGAATACATTAGTTTTTATTTAATGCCAGACATGTTGACAACGTCCAGCGCCACCTCTTGGTGTGTGGATACAACGTGTTAGGGCTGCAAAAAACTGAATGCGAGGCTTATGCTAATGCAACATGGCAACTTTATAAGTGATTTCTTTGATAAACTAACCAGAAGTGAAGTGTTGCCATTATGAGACATTAAATAAATAGAAAGTAAGAGACTTCAATAGTGTAGTAAACGAAAGCAACATCAGATAAGATAAGAAATTATAGAACATTTAACAGAGAAGTAATTGCAGAAATAACATTAATTGGACTCCATTCTGAAGTAATCAAATCAAATTAGACAACTATGAACAGACTTGGGAATATCAAAATATCAATTATCATTTGGGGAAATGTTTTTGAATTTAAGTATATAAATATATAAAAATATAGAATTTAAGTAAATAAATATAGAAATCGAAATTTTCCCTAATTTAGTTCACTATTTGTACATTTTTTACTTATTTATTCACTTATTTAGTTTAATATTTGCAAATATTTTTATTAAATTACCAAAGTAGAAAACTATGACATCTTGTGATGTATGTAAATAAGCGTTAAATACTTGAAAATAAATTTACTAATATATCCAGGGATCGCAAATAAGAGTTATATGTGTATATAATTAATTTTTAATTTTTCTTGATTAAATTAATATTAATTCTTATATTTAATATAAATAATAAAATATCAAATAATAAGAAAATATCAATTATAATACATTAATAATATTACAACTCTTCATTTTAATTTTTATAATAAAATAACCATACATTAAATAGTTATAATATGATTTTTAAAATATTTAAAATATGATTTATTGATATATCCAGGGATCGCAAGTAAGATAAATAAATCTTAATATATATAAATATATAATATATATTAAATAGTTGTAAAATGATTAAGAAAATATTTAAAATATCATCTCTAATATATATTAATTATTATTTATTTTCTTTTTCATTTAGAGCAACTTTTCATTAATTTATTGTGAGAAATCAACCATTAAATTTTATAATATATATTCTTTTAATTATATTTATTATTTTTTATGGATATATCAATGTTATATTGTCCACAACATTAAAACATCACTTAATTATTTTTTATGTTCACAATACGTTGTAAAAACTGCAATTTTATTTTGAATTAAGACTCTATGTCGCTATCTGCTTCATATATATTTTTCTATAATTTATTTAAATATGTATAAATCAATTTATTGACGATATGACAGACATATCAACAGCAAAACACAGCAATACTTGCCAAAAGACAAGGGCGTAAGATTGGTATACCGTTGTTTAAGGAGATGCCAATTCCCCTCATCAGTAACCTTTTAAACTACTCACCCAACGATCCAAGCTTTTTCTCTATGTTGTGCGGCTAGAACCAGTTGAGAATTCTAAGGAAGTAACATAGAAAAAGAGCCTGAACGTTGAGCTCGCCTACTTGTGTGTTGTTTTAGTTGCCGTAGTAAATTATTCATGGCTATATCTAAGTTAAATTCTAACTAACATAAAGATATTCCTCTGCTTCCAATCAATCTCTCACTTCGACGTAAAAAACTATCTTTAATTACTATAAATCAACAACATCAAATGTATTTTTTATGTTTATTTGAATATTTAGCTAATTATTTATTGACATATCAATGTCAAGTTCTTCGCAAATCTCAATTCGCAGTAATAGATGCATCTTCAATTCAAAATATACATCACAAATATGTTGGAGTTTAGTCTCTCGGTCATTTCGAGTTGTACGTATAATTGAGCCGCAAATCACTTTTAAGAATCACTGTGCAATAAATCACAGTGACAACGAGACATGCTGTGATTTTACATGTCGCCCATCCCTCGTCCAAAGTATTTGGGAGAGAGGAATGCACAGCTTTTCATGCGTAAATTTATGTGCCTGCCAAGCGTCGTAAACATTTCTCTAAGTTGGCACACGGCTTTCTTTTGGCCAGGCCACGTTCGTTCCTGGTCCCAACAGCAACAGCAACTGCAACAACAACAGCAACTCCAACTTGGCTTTAACATTGGCTTTGACTTTGGCTTTTGCGCAGCTGCAGCCGTTTTTTTTCTATCACCCACGCCAGCCCAAAGCGACGGCACATAACTAATGCCAAAGTATCTATGTATCTTTTTGTATCTTTCTACGTATGTATGTGCAATTTATGAGTGAAAAGAGCCGCGAGTTTTACAAATGAAATTGCCATAAATTCAATTAGTGCGCCTGCCTGCGCTTCGATTGCAAATCAGAGCATATCGCAGAAGATCTGATCTAATCTCAGTTCAAGAAACTCTGCAGAAAAAGCAGGTCGCCTTTCCGCACCAATTCCCTTGAAGAAAACAACAGAGGAAAAACAACAGAAAACAACAGAAAATTAACCGCGACTAATGCCAAATTAATTTTGCGCATTAGTTTCAATTATGTAGCAACTGGAAAAGTCTGTCTGTTTGCTTCAGGCACGCTTCAGGAAATTCCGTTTGTATTTATTTAGAGTATGTCTAGGAAAATATGTAAATCTTTTGAAGTTCTCTGTGGTCTGTTTGCTGTTTGGCTTTTTTTTTTTAATGGCTTGTAGTTAATTTTTTTTGCCTGGCCCAAATCTACCTAAAAAGCATATAAGAATTGTATCATATGGAAAGATACTATTTATAGTTTGCTTGCAACAAACAAACAAGATGGAAATGAAATTTCCACAGACCTTCAATGAAATTGATGCGTTGCCCAAGAGTTACATGTGTCTAGTAAATGGTTTTTTATTAGCCAACATTTGGGCCACATTTTAGGCAACATGTTGAAAGCATTTTTGGTCAAAAAAAGAGTTTCATTTTTGACATATTCAACTGAATGTACTTGAATACTTGCTCTATTTGTATGAAACTTTAATCTTTCTTGAACTAAGCACTAAGTTTGTAAGTGTTTCCGCTTTTCCCCTCTCTCTCTTCTGCTCAGCATAACAATAACAATAACAAAACTGAGCTCATTGAAAAGTATCTAAATATCTGTTTGCCACGCCTTTTGTTGTGTGGTGTCTCTTTGAGAATTATGCTGATATTCTACAACTGTTTGTATATTTTTTTATGTTTTTTTTAGGTCTCTCCCATTGACAGCTTTTGTTAATTTGTTTACCTGTGTTTATTTTCAGCACCTTTGAGAGAGAGAGAGAAACAGCAAGAACTTCAACAGGTAAGTCTAGAACAAATCAATTTAATTGTTGACTGCACAAATTGTTTTCAAATTGTTTTCATTTTATGGAAAATACACACAAATATATTCTATATATATATATAGATTGACCGAGAAACGTGTTGAAAACTGCTAAACAAAATTGTATTCTCAACTGACTCATGCATTTTGCAGACACAACATGTGAGGGAGAAAATCAGAAAAAAGACTGCGTGTAAATCAAATCGAATGCTAAACACATGTGAAGTGTTCACAATGTGGCACAAAGTGGCCAAAAATTTCAATGAGTTTTGGCAAAGCGGGTTGAATGAACAAAAGACGAAAAGGCGAAAAAAAGACAGAGAAGAAAGAGAGAGAAAACCAAAAAATAATGTGCCATAAACCTTCTTTGCATCGTCTATAATTATTGTACTTTATTTTTGTTGTTGTCTGGGGCACGAAACTTGTAGCGCTTCCATTTCTCATACTTCTTTCAATCTCAAGTTCAGGCCACAGCCTCAAGTTTTCTTACGCATGTGAGGCCTAAAGTATCTCATTGATTTAACATTCTTCTTTTGTTTTTCTCCACTTCTTTTTATTGCTACCAGTTTTCACTTTGTGTAGCAGTTTTTGTGGTTGCCCGCTTATGTTTTTTTTTAATTTTTTTTAGGCAGGTAGCAGCAGCTGCGCCTAATTGCCAAAAAGTATCTTGCAGATACATTTCTTTTGTCACGTTAGAACGCGCACGCTCTGCGACTGTGACTTGGATTCGGCTGATGTCAGACAACCTTGAACCTTTTGTTTTTGTTTCAAATACTTAGACACACACACACACACACACACACCAATTTAAACCTAAGTAATATCAACAACTTTTGCTTTCGTTGTTTGAGCTCGCAATGTGCTAATTGGCACGGAAATTGTATTAAAGCCGGTTTAAACAGTCAAAAAATAACCAGTTTTTGGCTATTACTAATAAATACAAATTCAAAAAAAAAACATATATCAAATAATTGACTTTTATTTGCAAAATTGAAGTAACATTTTTATGGAAATTCAATAGATACAGTAGGCAATGCCAAGTTCAAGCTACAGTTTGCTGAATTTGTTAAATAAATTTGGCATTTTATTCATTCAAAATACCACACGAGGTGGAAATGTGTGTGAAAAACTGTTGTATACAAGTTTTTCATTTTTTTTTTGATGTTTCTGGGCCAAAAATTAAATAAACATATGTTTTCCCGAAGAATTCTCCCAGATCTTTGAACACATAATATTTAAGCTAGTTTGCTTGAAAGATTAATTTATGTCCAAACGGAAAACACAGCAGGGAAACTTAAAAATAATTCGAGAAAATAATTGTTTGAATTGAATTAAGTATGTACAGTATTAAAAATAGAATTCTTACATTTAACTCATATAAATTAGAGTACAAATAAAACATTATATGACAATTGTGTCGATTGAATTTATGAAATTGAGTAGAAAATGAAAATGAAAGTCAGTTTTTAAGGCCAAACTTAAAATACAAATATATCTGTCATACCTTAGAATATTATTAATATTCATTCTATGCATTTTATAATATCTTCCCCTATTTTTACTACGAGTAAAGAATGCAAAAAGAAAATTAGTTGTTAGTCTAAAAATAAAATACAAATAATTGTGTTACTCTTTAAAATATATATTGATAATATATATTGATAATATTTTAAAGTATGACACAATTATTTGTATTTCATTTTCAGGTTAACAACTAATTTCCATAAAGCAAATTCTTTTAGTTATGTTTTCGAATATAGAAAATTTAAATAAATATCTATGTTTGCTAAGTTCCCTCATGAGTGTAATATAAAGATGCAAACTAGTTGTTGAAAGTCTAAACTTATTCTAAAAATATAACTGCCCGTTTTTAGACTACAACTAATATTTATTCCATGACAATTGTGCCACAGATTTGATAATCTTCATATCCACAAGGGGGGAAGTAGTTTCTAGTTGAATTTTCCAATTCATAAAATGTAAATGAAGCTCATATATATACATACTATATATATAGACTTAGACTTTGTGTTCTCGTCGGTTTCGAAACTAAATTCAAACTCGAAACAGTAACTGCATAAATTGTGCAGACGGGAGTTATCTGTTGGTATCTGTAACTGTGTTGCATGTTGTTGTGCCAGTTGCAACAACGACAACAACAACTACAGTCAGTGAAAAGTGGCAACAAGAACTCACTTGCAACAGTGCTATCACCAGTTGTATTGGCCCACAACGGACGACGACAGTGCCGATGGTTGTGGCACGGAGGGAGGATGAGTTTGTTGCCTGGCTTGGCGTTGGCGATGATGATGACATTGTTGCTGAATAATTGAAGGCGTCTAGCTGCGACTGCGACGCCGACTGTGACTGTGACTGCGACTGCGACTGAGGATGAGACTGCGACTGCGACTGTAACTGAAGTTGGCGATTCGAGGAGCTGGCCGAGTAGAGTGAAGACATCGATGAGTCTAACGCTTGGCGACGTTCCATGTTTGCGGCTGCCAAGTGTCGTTGTCGTTGTTGTTGTTGTTGGTGTGTGTTGAGTGTTGTTGTTGTTGTTGTTGTCGGCTTAGCGGCTACGTGTAGTTTTGTATGTTTGGCGTGGGCGTCGTTTAATCTTTCCCGTTTAGTTTTCTTTTGTTTTTATTTCTGCTTTTCCCTCCCTATACTCAGTTGTTGTGCATTTTTTTGTTTATGGATTCTAAGCTCTGCAACATAAATAATTCACAGCGCACTTTGTTTGTTATAGTATCGTTGGTTAGTTAGTTAAAGTTCTGTATTTGTTTTGTTTGATTTGATTTCGTTGTTCGTTATTTATTTATTTTTGTTCGCGATTTTCCTCGGACTTTTCGTTTGTCGCTCACGCTATCAATGCTGGCGATCGTCTGACGGCTGGGCACCTAGCACATCGCATAGAATACTACATAGTAGAGAATCTCGGAGAGAGCATACGAGTGAAGGAGAAGAAGAAGAAGAAGCAGCAGCAGCAGCAGAACTATGGCAAATAAATCGACTATGACTTCATGCCTGGCGCTGTCTGTTTATTATTGCACACACTAAAAGCACAACAATGTCTATATATATACATATCAATACAGTACAATACAGTACGTCAAGTAATTGTGTTTAATTTTATTTTGTATTTAATTAATATATTTAATATATGATAATTATAATTAATATAATTAATATATTTGATATAATTAATATAATTAATATAATTAATATAATTAATATAATTAATATAATTAATATAATTAATATAATTAATATAATTAATATAATTAATATAATTAATATTATTAATATAATTAATATTATTAATATAATTAATATAATTAATATAATTAATATAATTAATATAATTAATATAATTTACATAATTTATTTAATTTATTTAATTAATATATTAAATATAATTAAAAGAATTTATTTAATTTATATAATTGGTAACAATTATTTAAGATAAACAATTTAAATAATTTATAATTAATTTACATTTAAGACTAGCAATTGTTATATTTTATTATATTTTAAATCCAATAAAAACACTACACGAGTTAGAAGTCTAGTGACGAAAGCATATTCACGCCCGAAAATAACAGATATCAAATTATGTGACAAACAATATTTAATTTTAATAGACTTTACTACTTTATTTTGCTTTTAAATTTGTTTTTTTATTTGAAAAAATAAACATAAAACTGATTTTTGCAAAGAAAAATATGTGAATATTCGTATGAACAAGTTAAAAACAAATATACAACGAGTTACATTGAGTTTAAATGTATTTAAAAATAATAAACAGACATTTAGCATTTCGCTTTTGCGTTGTCAAAACAATTACTTGACATACTGTACATATATAGATTTCTAATGTAGCTGTAATTGTGTGTCTTTTGGCTTGAGATACTTTGATGCGTGCGATGCGCCGATGATCTTCGCTCTCAGTTCCCAGCTCGATGACAATGCTCGAATTTAGCGCTATTTTTGAAATCAAACTACGTGTATTCTCTATTTGAATAGCCCACATTTTGGGCGGATGTGCGTCAGGCTAATCATTGTATCTGTATCTTTGAGATGCTCGCAGCAGATACGAGTACTACTGCCTCAGACACATGTGCCAATTGTTGCATGTGTAACCTTTTGGCCATGTTTTGTGGCGCTGTCGCTCATTTGCCCATTTGCTCATTCAAAATCAATTGCAACTGTTATGGCAGCTTCGTAATTTATTTTTGAAATATTACGCATACGCAATGTGTCTATATGTGTGCGCCCGGCTGTTGCATTAGGTAATTTCTTTCGATTCTTCTTCTTCGCCCCGCTTCTATTTTGTTTTTCAATTGAAATTTTTGATTTTTAAAGCGATGGGGCAATGTAAACTATTTTAATTGTACTTTTCTGGCCCGTTTCTATATATAGTCGGGGCACTATAAAAGTATAAAAGTTTATAGACAGCTCATGCCTGGAAATGGGGCGTGGCTGCCACAGAAATTTGGCTGCCTGCCTAATTTTCTTGCCTTTTTGCCCAGACAATTGTCAAAAGTAACTGTCTGGCCACAGAAAATGTTACGCGCTTGTCATGCCATTTCTCTGCAAGCCACCAAACAAAACAAACCATTAACAAATTTAGAATACAGTCGTTTTTTTCTGCTCTTAATAATTATCATATATATTTTCATATATTATTTGTATATTTTCTTATTTTTTTTTTATAATTTATGCTGCACTCAATGTCGTTAGCTGCTAATTTATTATTGCTCCTTTCGTTAGCGTCACAAAATAACAAATTCATTTACATTTCTATGCCAAATTTACATTATTCGAAAACACATTTATTTGCCTGCTTTTTTTGTTTTTGTTTTTTAAATTAAAACGGTGCAAGCGAGAGGGAAAAACGCGCGCGCTCGCCGCGTGCCCAACAACCGAACGACGCGAACTTCGAACAAGACTGAAAACATTGCGAGGCAGCGAAACGGCAACAACCCGAAGGCAGCTGGGCAGCAGCAGATCACTCGGGCTTCGATCACTCGGGCAATCGTGTGCAGCGCAAATGTAGCGACTAGCGGGTTAACCCGGCACTTAACCGATTCGCTCAGCTTTAGACTTACGCTCTCTGTGAGCTTAGTTTTGGGAGCGCAGTGACAAGGTGAAATGAACTTACAAGGTGACGTACGCGTGCGTTGCCAAAGCTGTACTCTATTATGTAGTTGTAGCTTTGACAGTAAACAAAATGGAATAATAAAAATATACTTAATTTATTTTCTTAGTTCAAATTAGCATCTTCTAAATTCATTCAATTGTCAGAAATAACATGAAATAAATATATAAATTAGGTCAATTGTACATTTGTAATTTCCCCGCCATAATTTAAAAGCAGACGCTGTAGAAGGACCTAGTGTATAAAACTCTTTTTTTATATTTCAATTTAAATATTAAATTTTAATAGAAATTTTGTTAATTCAATTTAACTCTGTTTTAACACTTTATTAATATTTAAATTAATATTTAAAATTTCTTTCGCAATACTTTGAATTTTGATTTAAATTAATTTTGTATATCTGATTTTTAATTATTTTATATTTATATTAAAGTTTTATAATTTATTTATTTATTTATTCTTGTGTAATGTCTTAAATATAAATGCAATTAAATACATTTTCTTAACACTCTTTATTTATATGTCAATTAAATACATTAATTTTTACATAAATATGTAGTTTATTTAATTGTTTATAGTTTGATAGTTGTAGATATATAATAATATAAGAAATACTTCAGAATAAAAACCCATTGCATATGCACGTCACCTTATAAGCAATTTCACCCTGAGCTTACGTGCGCCAAGCCGGCAGTTAACCGTTTCGCTCTTGCTGCTCTTTGAGCTCCCTTTGGCAAAGCCGGCTGAGCGCAGAGTTCCCTTGTAGTTGTTGTGACCATGGAAGAGTGATAGCGGGGAGAGCTGTTCGGGTGACGACATAAATAAACAAGTGCTCTTGGCATTCGTTGCGTCGTTAATTCATGATTTCAATTTTTAATGCCCTGCGCCGGCAACAACAACAGCAACAACAACAACAACTCAAGTATAGCTTGTACTTTAATAACAGACACACAGCGAAGAGGCAGCAATAAGAACAACAATAACAACAACAACTGCAGCAACAGCAGCCGCAACAACAACAACAACCACTGCAACCTGATTGCATCTCGTGTCTTAATAGAATGCAACAGGCGGCCGCCCGCATTCAAAAGTCAGCGTAGTTCTCGCTCTGCCCACTGTCCTCTCCCCTCTTTCTGCTACTCTTCCTGCTACTCTTCTATACTATTTCACTGCTCCCCTTCGCTGATATTCACTCCCCTCTCTTCTTGTCTCTATTTGAGTTTTCCGCCACTTGAGCGCTTCAAAATGCGTGTGGCAGGCGATGGTCGACTGCTGATCGCAACTGGGTGGATGGCAGGGGGTGGGCAGGGGAGGAAGCACTGGCGCTGGGGAGTTGGGGAGCTGGGGGGTATTCAGTTCGTGCCGTTCGTGTTGCCGCCTTTGCTTCCAATCAACGTTTTCTGTTATTATTTTGCAGCCTATCAACGAACACCAAATTTATTGAATTATATTTTCAGCGCCGTCTTTTGTTGCCAACATTGTTATTGCTCTTGTTGCTGTTGTTGTTGTTGGTATTTCTCCTCTCTTGGCCAGTCACGAAATGCCGGCAATTTGATTTGATTGCTACGCTGGCGCTTAAAGCTAAGAGCAGGTTTATACGTGGACTTTATAAGAAAAATACACACTCACACACACACACACACACAAGTGTCACCCCCCACCCAACACACATCTTTAAATTATAACATTTTTATTGAGATTAATGTGACATTTTGAGTGGCTTGTTAATAAAGTATTTAAGGGGGAACGAGAGAGAGAGAGAGAGAGAGAGAGAGAACTCTCTCTTGTCACTCAATTGACATCACTTGACACCCACAAATAATTTCTAACTCCGTATTTGTTTTGTGGGATAAAATAAACCCATCAGCAGCACAAGGGTTAACTACGCTTATTTACAAGCGCCGCCTGAAACTATGCAACACTTTTTGCAAACAACCAAAAATAAATGCGATACTCTTAAATCTAAAAATATTAATAATAATATTTAATTCTAATAAATTTAGCTAATTTGTGACGCAGTTGTGACTCAAAAAAAGTTTAAAATATGTACTTAAAAAAATAAATAATAAATGTATTAAATTGAAAATAAATGAATAATTGCTTAATAATATTTTAAATCAAAAATAATTATAATTTAATGTTTCTGGCTGTTGATAAATAATAAATGTATTTAATTGAAATTCTCTAATTGTCAGGCATCATTTAATAAAATATATCAAATATATTTAACTAAACTATATTAATAATTAATAAATAATTAATTTAAAAAAGCGGGAAAATTGTTTAATGAAATATTTATTTAATGAAATATTAAAATTATACTAATATTTAATTAAAATAAATTTAGCTAATTTGTGACTCAGTTGTGACTCTAAAAATAGTTAATTTCAAATATTTTAAACAAATTGCATGCTAAATAAATTTCACATAAAATATTGTGGCTGTTGAAAAATAATAAATTAATTTATTGGAAGTCTTCAATTGTTGGGCATAATTTTTATAATAAAAATTAATAATTATATAAATTAGTTAATTAAATATTGTTGCTGTTGATAAATAATAAATGTATTTAATTGGAATTCTCTAATTGTCGGGCAGCATTTATAAAATTTATAAAATGTATTTAACTAAACTATATTAATAATTAATAATAAATAAATACAACTAAAGCATGCGCAGCTCTAAAGAAAAAGCGGGGAAAATTGTTTGGCTCATGAGCTAAAATAGCGAAAATAGAAATGAACTTAAATAAATTAGTGAAAAATTGTCTGCCAGCGATTTTTAAATTGTTGGCAAGAAAACAACAAAAAGAGAAAAAATAACAAAATGGTCAAAACGGTAAATTGGCAAAGCAAATGGCGCGGGTTAATTAGGCGGGTTACGTCGTGGTCGTGGTCGTGGTCTGTCCTCTTAGCCCCTTTTGATTGAGGATCAGAGGAATCCCTTGATCGTCTGTTTCGTTATATTCTCGTAGTATTTTTTACTGCGGCGCCAAGTCGACGTCTTCGGTTCGCTGTTGTTAGTCGAAGCAGCGGCGGCTGAGGCAGCGCAGTCGGCAGAACTCACCTCCGGCGTAACGGCCGTCGAGACGCTCGGCGCAAACTCCGTGCTGATGTTATTGGAGTCCAAGCCATAAGCTTCGATTTCGCTATCCGATTCCAGCGGATGTTGCACCTCCGGCGTGGGCGTAACACTCTGACTATGCAGCTCAGGCACGCCCACAACGCTGTCCTCATCCTCGTCGTCGTCGTCGCAGGGCAGCAGCGGCGGCTGCTGTGCCGAGAAATAACTCAGCTCGGAGCTGTCGAAGGACATGTTGACCGGCGACTGCGGCAACTCGGGAATCTCGAAGTTGCTCAACGTCGAATCGTCCGCCTCGTCAAAGGAATTCTTGGCGGATCCAATGTAGGACGCTGTCTGGAAGGATGACGAGTGCGAATTGGGCGTGAAGTTGCCCTCGGAGGCGGTGGCAAAGGATTCGTCCTCCGTGGAGCGTGATTGCCAGTCCTGCAAGGCAAGAAAGTTAGTCAAAGGCAGAGTGCTGTAGAGTTCTAATACATTTAATGTCAGATTTACGACATATTTGGAAGTATTTCCTCAATTAAAGTTATTGCCTGCATTTATTTCCAATAATAAAATGTTTGTATATTTTGCACAATAAATAAATATATTTTAAATGTATTCTATGAATTGTTATTGAGTTTAATTTAAATCAAAACAAATACTTTATAGCGTGGACATGCCTCTTATCATGCTTTACACACTTTGGAACATAAGTATAATACCATCTTTAAGGGTTTAATAAGGTATCATTTTATCTAATCTGTCAACAAATATTTTGATATTTGAATGGAACTTAAGTTGGTTTTAAGAACAACCACAATTGGTTATGCTTTGATTTTAGTTTGTTGAAGATTTCTTTCCAAAACAAAAGTCGCTAGCACTCCCTTATTTTAGTCTTTAATTCAGTAAAACTATCTTGAAAACGTTTACGTTTTTATAGAAAAAATCAATGATATTGTAATCCGAATTAGTTCATATCTAATATCATTTAATACTTCATCTGTTAGTTTGACTTGGTTATATAAACTTAGCATGTCGAAATGTTTACTTTTTAGATTCTGCCAGGCATTTTTTAAAGCATTATATATTTCGTGACTAAAACATAATACACTCTAGAGTGTTTTTTATTATATTTTTATATTATTTAATTATTATTTTTAATAATGGAAAAGTCAACACAAAGATTGAATAGTCGTTGCCTACGACGAATAATATAGAATACTTCTATCTCTTTATAAACTTTTGTACATTCTGAACAAATACGTTGAATGATAAATGCCAGAAGTTGAGTTTTTCTCTATTTGATACATTGAATTGCCAATTTTAACTTGATTCATTGAAATGTGAAATAAAATAGAAAATACTTATGTCGCGTGGAAAGAAACTTTAAATTTAATTACCTTAAACAAGTTGTAATATTTAAATGTATTTAATAATTAAAACTTATAGTGTTTATGCTGAGACTGTACAATACTCTCGAACTCACCTCGCTGCCATTTCCATTGCCCAGCTTCTTGGACAGATCCAAATCGCCGCCATTGCAATCCCTTATAACCGCGTCCAGGGACTCGGCCACCTCGGCAATTGCACTCAGTTTGTGGGAGATGGCGGCACAGGCCAATTCGTTGCTGCCAGTCGGTGTCACTGTCAACGTGGTGGTTGTTGTTGTTGTTGTTGTTGCTGCTGGGGATGCCACATTGTGGCAAGTTTCGCTGCCGGCGCTGCTGTTGCGTCCGCTGTCGTGGAGGGGACTCGGATGGGGATCGGGACTGTCGAAGGGCAACTCGTCTGGGACGATGCTGTAATCACATGGAAGTAAATTGAGTTTATCTGCCGTTGAATCCAGGGAGGCGGTGCGTGAGTGCGAGGGCGTGGCATTCTCAGTATCTGTGTAATCACTGTTAGGATACGTTTCGCTGTCGTTGCGTATTAAGGCCTTAATCTTGTCCAGATTATGCTGCTCCAGGGGTAGCTCCCCGTTCTCTTCCTCCTCTTCCACCTCCAAGATCTCCTCTTGTATAATATCCCGCTCTATGGAAGCCTTGGCTATTTTGGTTTTTACACTCGAGGTGCTTGCCGTATCATCATTATCATCATCATCGTCATCTCTCTCTTCATTCTCATTGCTGCTCAAATTAATTGCATCCAGCAGCTGGGAAAGTTCTTGTGTGGACTTGCTCAGTGTCTCATTGAGATCCTCCTCCTCACTGGCCAAGGGCGCTTGTTGTTGTTGACTCTGATTCTCGCCGGGATTTCCCTGCTCGGCTGGCGCCTCATCTACCACGATGATGGGCAGCTCGTCAGCTTTTGATTTGGCAAATAGATTGCGAAATCTCGAAAACATTTTTCAGCGATGCTCAAAACTCTACACAGCGAGAAAAAAGTCGTGCTAAAATTAAGTTCGAACGAACTTTAAATAAGTATTTGCAATTCTTAAAAGAGCTGCTTGGTTTAAGCACAAATTACTTAAAATGCGCTTAGAATATCTTTAACCAAGTACAAATAATCTTGAATCAAGGAAAATTTCAAATTTACTAGAAATGTGTTCGAAAATTTAATAGATCTTAAATCAAGATTTATTAATCTTAAGTAAAGACTGTTAAAACTTAAATTAAGATTTATATATCTTGAATTCCTCTCTGTATAACAGTGAAAACTCACAGAACAAGTTTGTAAAATCTTAAAATAAGACTTCTAAATCTTAAGTCAAGACTTTTTAATCTTAAATCAAGATTTTTAGATCTTCAATTCCAAACTATTTATCACAGCGAACACTTTTAGAAAAGGTTTGATAAATCTCAAATTAAGACTGTTAAAACTTAAATCAAGACTTTTAAATCTTGACTTCCAAACTATTTATCACAGCTAACACTCACAAAACAAGTTTTCAAAATCTTAAATTAAGATTGTTATATCTTAAATTAAGACTCTTAAGTCTAAAGTCAAGTTTTACAAATCTTAAGTCTTTTCTGCATTGCTTGCTTTGAATTCCCAAGTGGTTCTGTTTGTCTGCTATGAGAAGGAAAGTGATCGACGCTGAGAAATGAAGAGTATACCTAATAAGATAGTTTCTTTACTTACTTTAATACTAACTGAAAGCTGATGATTTAGATAATTTATTTAAGAAGTGTGAGAGAATTTCTTGTTGTTCATATATATATAGAATATATAAATTAAGTATATTTGATATCAACTTAAGTCTGCAGTATGCATCGAAAAAGTATGACATACTTATTTCAAGATGTTTCTGTACTCGCTTAAATAGTTTAAAGGCATTCAATCAAGTTTAATTTGTACTTGAGACAAGTTCACTTAGAACTCACTTGTGGTTTTCGCTCTGTGTAGGCGCCCTCCCCGCCCCCGCAATTAGTTTGACGCAAAAGCTAAACACGATTTTGGCACGCGGCCAGTCGGTAAATTATTACTTGATGAATTACTTGAAGTACACGTAATTATCCACTTTGCAGGATCGCCGCACAATAAAATATATAGAGTGAATTCGGGAAGCTGTTTCTATAATTAAAACACCCACAGAATTTCCCACTTTGACCCACTTGTTGACACCACACAACACGTTTTTTCCAGTGGGATTGGAGCACAATTTCCACAAGATCTATATGTATGATTGCGAAGATTGCCGGCTGTTTTCGTTTACTTGACAACTTGACAGTTGCCACACTATATACATATAGTTTTGTACTTTTATACTATGTATTTTCTTTTTTCTTTTTTATATATTTATGTATTTTCCCGCACCGACAACGACTTTTTCCCGTCGAGCTTTAGACGCAACGCGCTGGATCACGCACCGAAATAGACTGATGGACCCAGAGATCAGAATTGTTGGCGGCACTTTTCCGTAAATGCTGCTCAGAACTGATACTCTTTAGTCATAGCAAATGGGGTTGTCTAACTGTGTGTGTATGTATGTAACAGACAGAATATCCTATAAGGTATGAAAAACTGTTTGTCTGAAATTATAAGTTGACTTGAGACAATGTGACAATGCTCTAAAATCTATTAACTTTTTTTCTTTGTCTCTCTATCATAATAAATCTTAATTTCAAATGCAATATTGAAGTCAGAGTCTTCAAATTTTTTGCAGATATATATTATAAAACAGTTAAAATTTCCTGAAAATTTCATTACGATCGAATAATAATTTTAGAAGTTATTTAACAATATATTTTATTGAAATAATCGCTGAGTTATATTCTCCCTCGTTGATAAATTTGATCATGTATGTCGTATTGTATGTATTACTAAGTTAATTAACGTTCTTCTGTGTTCTTTGAATTCTTTATTCTAGCTTTATTATATTTATGAATTCTATTGAAATTTTCATACAGGGTATCTTGCCGTCGTGCAGCATTCTTCTTTCTTCTTAATTTTGTCAGATTTTATTTTTATTTTATCTGAAACGTTTATTAGTAAAATATTTGAGTGGTTTTTCCTTCCTTGTCGCTGAGTTGAATTATCTTTTGTATTTATATTTATTTACTGAGTATGTGTTAGTCTATCAGCGTTATTTGCTGCTCTTTGTGTTGTTTATTAAGTGTAGTTTTATTTGATTATAGCTGAATTTTCTATTATTTATTTTTGATTTATTTTATTGGTATGAATTAAAGCGTTTATTAGTGAAATATTATTATTTGAATTATTTTTTCCTCATCAGTTGCAGAGTTAAATTCTTACTCAGCTTTGCTTGCAGGGTATTTCTCCGTCCTTCTTTTGCTTCAGCTAAGTCCAAATTTATTTTGCTTTTATCTGCTGACACTTGAGTTATATTCCTCCATTATCACTGAGTTGATTTCCCTTTCGCAGAATTGATTTGATTGCTGGGTATTTCCTAGTCGAGTCACGTTCATATTTATGCTTAATTTTGTCAGCTTTTATTTTTGTTTTATCTTTTCACTACTTAAATATTTGAGTGTTTTTCCTCCCTTGTTGCTGAGTTGAATTCTCCATCGCACTCACGCTGTCGCCTCCTCCTCCCCCCCTCTTCCCCTAGAGAATTGGTTAGTTCTCCTCACTCACCTCTTGCCCGTTAGAGCGTCAAGCACAAATGGTTCCTTAAGTCGCTTCTTCAGCAATCGTCCTAATCTAACCATTCGTCCCACTTCTACCAAGAGTTGTTCCCTCGCCAGTAGATGGCGCTGCAGTCTCGCCCCAAGGCCGCTGACGGGGGAAAGTTCTGTCGAGGCGTCGACGTCGACGTCGGCGTCAGCGTCGCTGCTGATGCCGCTGCTGCTGCGATTGTGTTGCAGTCGCTGCTGCTGCTGCAGCTGTGTGGCAAGTTCATGGGTGAGCAGCGGTCGCAGATCACGCAGTTGTCTGTAATAAGCCTCCACGCTGCGATGGAAGACGGCGGAGACTCGCAGGCGGGTCATCTGCTCCTGGGCAATCGACTGCAGACTGTGCCAGGTGCGTTGCAGCTGCAGCTGAAACTGCTCCGGCTCCGACTGCTCCAACTTGCAGCACAGACGCAGCGTCTGCGATGCCTCGAGCAGCTGACAGCCATAGTTGTAGATACTCTGCGAAAGAAGAGCGAAATGGGGTGGAAACTAGAGTTATAAACATAGACAGAGCAGTGATCTTAAGCAACTAATTTAAATATCACCAAAGGAAACATCAAAAGAAATCAATGCATCAATGTGTTTTCTCACTAGCCAAAAACCCCAAACTGGCTGGCCAAAAATAAGCAGTTATCGCTCACTCACTTCAGCTATCTTTCTGGCTCACTCGCTAAAAAAAAAAACTGAAGCTAAAACTCACCCGTCCGGTTTCCTCGAACCCCTGCAACTCGTCCTTCTGCAGCTGAATCTCATGGATGTTGCAGCCAACATGGGAGTGACACCGCAACAACACCGCATACAGCTCGCTCATCCAGTCGAGAGCGGAGCGCACCTCCTGCTCATAGCCATGAATGTGGGTCACCTGCTCCAAGGTGAGCCGCTGCAATGCCACCCGCTCCCCGCACCGCTGCCGACGCTCGCGACTCGCGTCGATCCGCCGCCGCAGCTGGGCAATGTCGTTGCTGTAGTCCAACTGGAGGTCACGGCCCAGGGCGTCTTTCACCGGCATTGCCAACATGTCGCTCAGCTTCTCGCCCTCGCGCACAAGTTCGCGTTCGATGTTGCCTGTTGTGAAAGATTTCGAAAAAATGTTGCAAGAGGTTCGAATCAGTTGCAGCAACAACAACAAAAAACATAAAGAAACACATAAACTGATAATGAAATCGAAGTGTGACTGATAAGCTTAAGAAACGAAGGAGTAGAAGTTAAAATGCAGAACTCTTTGTCGAATACCACTTAAAACAATATTCAAACCAGTCGGAAAGGCTACAGTCGAAGTCGACTATGAGAGACCCTTTACTTATTCTTCATAATGGTAATAGGAGTAACACTAAAAGTACCCTATAACGCGTTGTATCGTCAATATGCTCTTCTTCTTCCTTTGACCCGACACTGAGTAATATTAAGTCTTGAATAACTTTCGAGTTTATTATCCGATCGCGATGACAATTTCAGGATACGTTAGGACCCTGATACCCGTCCTGTGTGCCAAACGTTCAGGACTCTAGCTTTTATATTTTTCGTTTTATGGGATTTCAAAAATGTTGTTCTCGATTTACGGAGGCGGAAGGGGGCGTGTCAAAATTTTAAGATAAACTTGATCTGCTTATCCCATAGACGAACCACCATACCAAATTTGGTGACTCTAGCTCTTACAGTCTCTGAGATCTAGGTGTTCAAACAGCAGACGGACAGACAGACATGGCTATATCGACTCGGCTGGTGATGCTGATCAAGAATATATATACTTTATGGGGTCTGCCGGACTTCCTTCGACCTGTTACGCACATTTTGACAAACTTAATAGACCCTTTTTTACTTTTTTTTTAAAGTAAAGGGTCTAAAAAATATACTAATGTTGATTGAGAACATGTCAACGGTGGCGTATGTTTATTATTTGTAAAAAGCGCTAGAAAACAGTGGGTTTAAGCCTTGTTAATCTTCAACCAATGAAGGGTTCCTTAATTTAATTCTGTCTGATAAATTAAGAGACAAAAGAGAGCGTAAAAAATTGTTGTGAAATTCACACTAATGATTTAGTACACTAAAGCTGTTAAAGCTGTTTATTCTATTGTTTAAAAACAAATTGTTAAGATTGCATTTCAATCAGTTTCAATAGGACTTATAGATGGTTGAAAAGCTGAGATAACTAAATTAAATAATTGTGTATTGCTGGAAAGTCCTGTAAACAAAATACAATTTTATTTTAGCTAAGGGGTAATTCAAAAATTCAAATGACATTCTTAGCTCTGATTATCTTATGATAGTTTGTCTATCTCTATCCGCTATAACTAAAATTTATTTTCAAAGATTTATGTCAAAATTGAATAGATATACGTTTAGTTAATTTCGAAAATAATTTAGAAAAGTGGCAAATTTGCGATTGAGGTCAAAATCATTTTCTAAGATCTAGATATCAAATTAATTGAGACATATTTAATATTGAAATTAGCTCTTTAAAATGTCTACATTTCTTACGTATTTCACGATACCCCTTAACGATTTCTCAGCTCTGTTATCGAGTCGCTTATCAATGTTGCATTCGACCTACTCTCTTATCTCTGTATGTAAGTAGGTTCTGTAAAATTACTCGATTGTAGAGTGGTCAATATACCCGCCTGTCTGTGTTTCTATGAATGAATATGAAATGTTTCGAAATTCTAATGAATGTTAAGTGTGTGTTGAAATGCCAATCAGTTAACATTTGATTGCAGAGCTATTCTAATTATGAAATCAAAGACTGAACTGAAGATTTCACTAATAAAATTGTCAGAGTTTCCAATGCAAACTCTTTCTTTATAATCCGTTTTATTTAAAAGAACTTTGTGTTGGCTTAATGATCTGCAGAGCAACTGTAATTGGAGCTGATAAATGTCTGTTAACTGAAGCGAAATACTCTCACTTTTAAGCAAGACTGCAGACAAGACATCTATACTTAAAGTGTCTAGTTAAATAGCAGTTAAAATACAACAAAGATCGTTTACATCAGCCTACACTCGCTGCAGCGACTTTCACTTGATAACCAGGGCCCATTAAATAGTTACGACTGCGACTGTGACATGGGAAAATCTCTCATCGATCTTTGGCTTACCCAACATCACTTGACTCGTCTTCAGTTGCATTAGCAGCTCGTCGGCCTGTTGGGCGTCCAGTTCACTGGGTTCCGCCTCCACCGCCTGATTGGCAATCTGCAGCTGCTCCTCGAACTGTTGCAACAATCGATGAAATCTCAGTGAAGTCATTAGAACATTTCTACGCCTCTCCAGACGTTCGGCAAAGGAACGACAAACGAATTGCATAAAGTCACGTTGTGATAACAGATCCTGGCATTTAATCTGTGCTCTGTCCTTGGCGAACTGTTCGATCTTGTAGAGCAACTCGGCATAGCAGCCGTAGGTGTCCCGGCACTCCAACTCCAGTTGATCGTGTGCGGCACGCAGTGTCTCCGAGCCGCGAACGTCGCTGCCAACGCTGCGCTGTCGGCTGAGCAGCTGCTCGGCCTGGTTGAGTATCCAGTTGGTGACAAAGGCCACGCCCTCCGCCAAGGTGCCCAGTTCACGTGCCTCACGCAGCGAACGCAGCAACTCCAGCCACGCGGTGCGTATTGCCGTCTGCTTCTTCTCGATCTCATTCAGACGCAACTCGATGCGGGCACGCTCACAGCCCAGATCGGGGGGCAGCAGGGGTTTAAGGGGGCACAGACCCATTGTTGTTGTTGCTGCTGCTGCTGTTGTTGTTGTTGTTGTGGCAGCAGGTGTGGCATGTGGCGTTGTCGTCGTCGTTGTCGGCTGCGTCTCGTAAACCTCATTGAAGCGGGCCAAGATCGCATTACCTGGGGGAAAAGGTTTTAGACGTCAGTGTTGCCTTGTTAGCTATTTATTGCTAGATCTAGCGTATTTTCTAATGGTCAAAAATTAAATATTTAATGTGAATATTCCTTAATTGAATATATTTATTTATATACAGTATAATTTGCTTAACTGCCTCGATACTTAGCTGCATCGTCAAGATAGCTGCCTGATATTTAATTTTTTCTGCATCATGATCTCTTTAGTATGAAAATAATTACGTTTGGTGCATCCAACTTAGCAGCCTTTTGCACTTAAGCGCCTCATATCGGCAGTATTTATGTATGGTTTCCTATGAAAATCATGTAAGTTTGCTGCGCCATCTATTGAGAAAGAAGCAAATTTTCTTAAATAATTTGAATGCAGTATGGAAACTCGTGCAATTTGAATTTCTGCGGCTGTCCGTTATTTTCCTTGATGTTTTGATCGTGACTTTTGCTCTATACATACATTTTCAATTGTGAAATGGTACAAGATGTTAAAATCGAAGGGCGTAACTGGTTTAACAATCAAATATGTCCAAAAATAAAATTAAGTTAACTGCATTTTTAAGATAGCTGCCTCGAAGTTGTGTGCAAAGTACTCGAGGCAGCTAAGCAAATTATACTGTATACCTTAATTTGAATATATTTCTAAATATTTTATGTTAATTTTCCAAATCTAGATTTATTTATTTGTTAAATTCTGACAATTCTCTTGACTATTTTATACTTCGGAATTAATTAAGGCACTAAAACAACATGATCTGTTAAAATGTGTGATCTAATGAGTTTTGTCTCAAAACTAAGAACCTCTGACTAAAACAAACGTCAAGATTCAAACCTTCCTAGAAATAGAGAAAACATCATGATTGTTTAGACCAATATCTTTGTTATGTATTTTATAAATTAATTATTTAAACAAATATACAAATAAATAGCTGATCTTGCATTCTTCTTAGTAAATTTTACATATTTATCTTAATTTGTAGCTAATTTTACTAGCTTTCTTTTAAATCTAGCCTATTACAGCTGTCAAATGCTGACAACACTGTTAACCGTATTAGTTTCAATGAAAATCTCTTTATTAGTCAAGTGTTTGCTTGCTTAACACATTTGCCAGCGTTTCCAGCGTTTCTATTTGCCTATTAACCTTATGTAAAAGTGAAAATCTTAACTCGTCTGCACTCAGTTCGACTCGAGTTTAATTCGAGTTGCGATGCGCATCACAAAGGTTGTTCACAAATGAAGAAGAAACCTGGCTAAGTGAAGGGTCACGATGTAAACAAAGTCACCCACACAGGCAACGACAACAACGACAACTGTAGACAAGAGCTTTAAGTGATTCTGAACAAACTGAAGACAATCAAAATGATGAAAAACACATCACAACAAAGTTGACTGTCGATTAATAAAGAATGTGTGATGTGAGGAGAAGTTAGAAGACGTTAAATGAACACAGATAATCAAAAAGAAGTAGAAACATTTGTAAACTATTAATACGAAAATGATTTCAATCTCTGAACTACAATTTAAACATAAATTTATATCAAAAAATATATTTTTTCTAATTTATAAAAATAAACAAACAACAACTTTGATTCCAAGTAGATCAATATTTAATATTTGAAGTCATAAGTCTTCTAGATTTATAGAAATGCCATGCTTAGACTGTCAATTAATAACTCTATGAAAAATCCCTCTTTTATCATGCGACATATCATTTAGATCATTGTTTGACCTCAATATTAACACAGTAATTAAAGTTAATTCACTTGGGTTGCTGCTCTTCTGGCCCTTGTAGATATTTTCTTTACTTTTAATTGGCATAAATTAACTACGCTGTCAAATCTCGTATCTTTTATTCTATATCGTATTCTTTTACACTCTCTGCCAAGACTAATTCACTTTGAAAAATTGCTATACTTACAAATTGTTTTTTCTACAAATATTTATCCCTGACTCCCACAGTTTTCAAGTTCATTTGGTTCGTGAAACAATTCCAATGTTATGCAGTGTAATAAAAGTCAACCCACAACTCAAAACGCGACACACACGAAAACAAGTTTGCCAAACATTTTCATTTCTAATTGAAACACGCACACGACTGAAGTTGTTGTTGTTGTTGTTGTTGTTGTTGTTGTCATTGTCTCAGTAGTTGTTGCTGTTGTTGTTGCTATTATAAATTACTTGTCACATTTTGTTGTCTGGCAACTCGTTTCGTCGTAGGCATTGAGAATATGAATATGTAAATTTGCCACGCAAAACGAAAGACTTAGGCAACGAACTTAAGCCGAACTTACCCATTTCAATGGCTGCCTCAATGCTGCGTTGCACGTGCGTGTGCAACTGTGCGCACTTCTTCAGCTCAACATCCGCTTCCGCCGGACGCAGCGACATGTGACCAGCGAGCAAGGTCAACAGCTGTTCCATGGCGCTCAACGTGAGGGCATGCGTTCTGCTGAAATCGTCTATGGACTGTGGAAGGAAGAGTATTAGGTGTATAATCCAAATTTCTAGTTAATTTGCTGACAAATTATAACTTCAATAAAAACTGTATTTAAAATGAATTTTACATATTTTTATGCAATTTAAAATTGAATTTAATTCAATTAAATAAAAAAATTATTTGATCAATTCTCTCAACAATTTATTTGCCTTTTAAAAGCAATCAAAGTTTGTTTAAGCAACACTTTCAATTGTTTTTTGGCTTGCTTTTAGATTGTTTGACGTTCTGTGAATTTGTGTGGCACTCTTACCTTGCGCTGTTGCAACCACAGATCATAATTGAATTGCAGCGTGCCACCTAATTCCTCGGGCAGATTCTGTGGCTCGATAAACTTGGCTAGACGCGCCTTCGACAGCACCAAGGGCTGCAGAGAGTTGAGAGTTGTTATTAAAAACGCTACTTTATTTGCATGTGGCATGCGGCATGCGGCGTGCAGCATGTTGCATGTCTTACCTCGCCTTTGATCTGCGATTTGGCACATGGCTCCACGTGTTTCTCCCAGAAACCCTCCGCTCTGACTAGATACAAATCGACGCTAATGTCGCCGCCAAAGAGCGCATAGATCTGACGCACGTGCTGCCTGGAGATGCGAGAACTACTCTCCTGGGCATTGACAATGACACTTACACCATGTTGCAATATGGCAGCACTAAGAAAGATTGAAAAGAGTTAGCAATAAATATTTATTTATTTATTTATCGACATAACAATACAAATAAAATATAAATTTAATATAAAGCTAATGCTACAAATCACATCAAATGGAGGGTGGTAAGAATTTACATTATTAAATTATATATTAATGATAAACTTTAAAAGTTATAGGGAATTTATTCCTGTAAGTTTGACAAATGTGTTGCTAGAGTCGAATGAAAATAAGTGATAAAATGTATAATAATTTTTAAATAGCGTACGGCAGGCTGCTTGTTCGGAGTAATTTGTTAGGTAAAAGGGAAGGTTGAGGGGAAAATAGTATCTAATAGGACGAAGAGAAACATTTATACTTATTAATGTGGCTTACAAGAAAACTCCAATCAATATCACCCAAAAGAAGTTTGTAAAGGAAAAGAAAGCCCTTGGCAAATTCAGCGTCTTTTTATTAGGAATTTTAGTTCTAATAAGCTCAGTTTACTTTCATACGAAGAAAGAAGTCTATCAGAGTCCCAATTAAACCCAAGAGGTATTGTTACTTAGGGGCAAGCGAGTTGAAGTGGGAAACATCTCATTAGTTGGGCACAATCAAAGCTCGTTTAGCTTTTTGAGTGTCGATTAAAACTAGCGATGGATAATGATATTTCAACGTTATAAAACGATGATTTATAAATGTGATGCAACGACTTTTAATACGATTTATGACAGAAAGGAAAGTAACCAAAATTAAAATTGCTCACACAATATTTAGTATTTTTATCGTGAAATAATAAACATATCAAATTTCATAGATATGAAAAATTTGACATTAACTGCGTCTACTTTAAATATTAAAATAAATATATATTATTTAAATATAATAAATATTTAACTATTTCTCTAAAATAAGCTTGAATTTTATATATACAGAATATATATAAAAGCTATATAAAATCTGATTCTTTTTAATACAAATTAATTAAAATTCTGGCACGAGTATGTTAAACATTTAATTTCAGGTTTTTCTTAGCAAAATGATTGCTTTAATTTTTAATTGTCACTTCTTTTTATGTTTAACTTGTTTTGCTACTTTTATTCGTAGATAACTGGAAGCTGTGTATTTTATAATTTTCAATTTAATTAATTAATGCTAATTTTTATTGATATTTGAACCGATTTAGTCGAAATTATATATTATTATAATTATTATATACTATTCAATATTAATTAGTTATCATTTCATTTATTTTACTTATTAATTAGTATATATTATTTATTATTAATTAGTTATTCATTTATCTTTTACTCTTATTTATTTATATATTATTATTTATTATTTATTGGTTAACATATCATTTTCTATATTTATTATTATTATAAATTACTATTTATTATATATTTTTTATACATTCAACATTAACTTTCTGTTATTTATTATTTATTGTATATTATTCATTATTAATTAGTTATCATTTCATTTATTTAACTTAATAATTAGTATATATTATTTATTATTTATTTGTTATACATGCAACATTTATTTTTCTTTATCTATTAATTATTATATATTATTTACTATTAATTAAAATATTTTTCTAATATTAATACCGATACTCTTTGCCTCTACCCATCTCTAATTACAACTGCGACTGTACCTAAGATTGGTCCTAATGTTCGATTGATTGATCACAACACACACACACATTTAGCCAATCATTTATTTCGTTATTTATTTTCATTTTTTTCTGGTTAACAAATTCGCTTGTAAGAGAGAAAAGTAAAGTTTTGCTTAAGTCTATCAAGCAGGTGATCAATGTTTCGGCTTTCCTTTAACTCTGATCACAAGCAGACAAAATTAACTAAGAAGAACATAAAGTAGAATTCATATGCTAATAACGCAGAGTGTGATACTATTTCCTTAACCCAGCCCAAAACTAATGAATAGACTTAAAAACAACTAAAGCCTATAGCAGCATTTGCATAAGATGACTTTGTCGTCTTATGCTAATTAGTTACGATTAGCGGTTTGTTTCTTCTTCTTCTTCTTCTTCGACTCACCTGAGTGAACGCTTTAGATAGTCAAGTGTCAGCTGAAGGCAGCATCGATTCCACAATTGTTGATCATTGAATGCATTCACAATGAATATGATTCGATTCTCCCGATCGTAGCCGCCCGAAAGATACGCACAGCGCATTTGCAGCGCATTCAAGACATCTTCCTCCATGAACTCAGCTGATTGTTCTTCTTCTTCTTCTGCCACTTCTTAATTGTCCGAGGGTCTCAAAGGGTTTTTGAAAGCGTCATTTCTATTAATGTGTGGCAGAGAGCAGCAGCAAGAAGTGTTAGACAAGTTAGAATGTACACAGAGAGAAAATAGACGTACTAGAATTGGTTTATTTGCAATTTGGAAAGTCATACACAGAACAAATTCGTGGTGTTTAAAACTTAAAATGATTGCTTGATAGAAGTAGCAGCTACTAAAACTGAGCGTTAAGCAAGCACAAATAATCTTTATATAAGAGAAAATTAACTGGGATCAAGTAGAACTCTGGTGTGACTAAAAGTAAGTACGAAAATATATAAATTCTTTATATAACTTCGGATCTCGGGTTTCAAATGATGTTTCACAGCAAAAACCTCACAAAGTAAACTCGTAAGATCTTAAATATAGCTTTCTAAATCTTAAATAATGATTATTATGTGTTAAATCAACACTTTTAGATGTTTAATCTTATTGCGTTTGCTTGCTTAGAATCCCAAAATGGATCGTTCGTTGTCACAACATAGCTTTAATAAACATAAATAAAGATTTTCAGATCTTAAATCAAGGCATTAAACTGTTTAATCTAATTTTGCATTTGCCTGTTTAGAATGGTCCCAAATGGATCTTAAGTTAAGATATAGTCTGATATAAGTCAAAAGTATGAAAAATCAATAGACAAGTTCGTATTTTGAAATTTTTTTACATTCAGTTAAAGAGTTTAAGGCAATTGTTTCAAGTTTGTACTTAAATCATGAATGAACAGCTTAGCTTAAATACTTTTGAAATCACTGAAATCAAAACTACTGCCAAAACTACTACATAGCAATAGGAGCATTAGAAATATTGCTACTATACTATTGCTACTGCTCTGACTTTGAATAGAGCAGTAGTAGCAGAGCACTAAGCAAGCTATGCTCTCTGCTACTATGTTTTGAATCAGATTGTAGTAGCAATATCAGTAGTACTTAACCTGAACGATCTTCTAATATTTGTAGTTGTAGCAATAGCAAACAGATTTAAAGCAGAGCAAGCGATATTTTCGACTACTGCTACTATAGCTAAAATCATAAGTAGCATTTGTTGAACTGCTCCTATGTTTTCGACTACTGCTATAGCTACTATAATCATAGCATTTGTTGCACTGCTCCCATAGTTGCTCCCGAATATGTATGCTCCTAAAATGTAGTAGGCATAAAAGCAATTTTAAATTACCTAAACTTCTGATAAGGAAGGCAATTCAGCAATCTAGAGCTCTATGCACTAAGCAATACTATATGCTTTGCCATTCCACGAACTCAGGTATACTTTATTATTTCCACCGAAAAAATACTATTTAACATATTGTATTACTTAGATCACAATAGAACGGCCGTTTTCATCATAACAATTATCAATAAACTAAATTACAAAACGCTTGGAGATATTTTACTAGTAAAGCTGAACTCAATACACTTAGACAGCGCCATTAACATATTAAAAAAAATTACGGACGACGAGGACGAGCTATATAAATATTGATATAAAATAAAAATTAAATATTTCTTGCCTACGGAGTTTCAGGAGCATATGGGCATTTCCATGATGTCACACGGGACAGTCGTACACATTGTAAGTGGTAAAAAGGTCAAAGTAAGACGGATTTTCAAAATTATTTTTCCAATTAAAAGTAGTTCTTGATTAGCCCTATAATTGGTGCTAAGGTCGATTTTGAGGAACTATTCGTATTGTAGATTTTTACAAAAAATCAAGGCATTCGCACGGGACAAAAATAGAAGTGGTTTTTTTGGAGATCAATTTAATCTCAGATTTCAGCGAGAGTTTGGGCAATATATTCACGCAAATTTCTGATAAATGTTATGCATTGATGTCTCTTTAAAATGGTTATAGTTTTGCTCAAATATGATTTATAGTTTTTTTTTAAATTAAATAAAGCCGCATTCGCACGGGACATGTCGCACGGGACACCGAAATAAGCGATAATGAAAAGCCGAAATTATCGTAACTTGCAATCGCATACTTTCTTATACATTATTTTTTGACTCTTTGCACCTTTTTCAAAGATTTGGAGTACCATAAGACAATGCATAATAACTTATTCTGAGAATTTGTATCAAAACAAAATGTACACTAGAAATGCCCAAATGAGAAAAGTTTCACTTGTTCGACGTTGTATCCCAATATCTCGAAATGGGTTATGAATAAAGACGAAATTTTGTTACATTAGTTAAATTACATTGCTTTCCTATTAAAATATCGACTATACACCCTATTTTTATAATGAAACAAGTTGTTTTTAAACACTTTGAATGTTTTGGTCTCGGTGGACCTTTTGGTGGAAATGCCCATATACGGGAGCAACTATCGGAGCAGTTCAACAAATGCTATGACTACAGTAGCTATAATAGCAGTAGTCGAAAATATAGCTTGCTCTGCTCCAATGTTTCTCCCTGACTAAAATGTATACATATTGAAATATGAAATCAAGTTTAAGGTATAGAAGTTTGAATTATGAATGTTTTTCGCGCTGTGTAAAAAAGGCTAAAGACTTGTGACTATTTGTTTTTCATCGAGAGCGGCCTTTTGTTGTTGTTGTTGTTGAATATTAATACCGAGTCACAGTTAGTGCTGCAACTGCCCCTGCAACTGCTGCTGCTGTTGTTGCTGTTGCTGCTGCTGTTGTTGCTACAACTGCAACTGTTGCTGCCGCACAATGCACATTTTCCAATGCCGTCTTGGAACACGTTTGACAAGTCTGAAGACTGAAGTTGAGCTTAGACTCACATGATTTTCACTATTTTCATGTTAGCTTAAGAGCTGAGCTGCTCGCTGTGTGTTTGTTGTTGCTAATGGTAAATGGTAAATGGAAAATGGTAAATGGTAAATGGAAAATGGAAAAATTCCAATTTTGCGCATGGTTTTTGTTTATTTTTTTGTTGTTGTTGTTCCCAAATTGCTTGACACAAATTGAAGTCAGTCAATGGGAGGGAAGAGAGGCCGCTCAACTTTTTCTATGCCAACAGCTGCAGGCGTTTTGGCTTAATTTCTTGCCAACTAACTGATAAGAGGCGTGGCAGAGACACACACACACACACACACACACACAGATAGAGAGGGGCAATCCTGTTTCTGTCTGTTTCTATCTTACAGTTATGCGTAAATGACTGTAAAACTTGCTCCGTTTTATGGACAAGAATTCAACGACAGCAACAACAATTTGCGGCAACCTGTTGCCCCAACTGATAATTGTCAAGACGACGGTTATGGCCCGTTGCTCCCCCCCCCCCCCCGCTCTGTCTTCCGCATTGAATTACAATTACAGCAGCAGTCAGAAAAAAACAAAAACAAAAACAACGACAACTTCAACATGAATTTCAAGTTTCAAATGTCAGTTTCAAATTGAATAATTTTGCTAAGCGCACAAAAAAAAGTAGCAAATGCGGCAAATAAAATAAATCAAAAAAATATTAATTTACAAAAAGACAGACAGAGAAAGAGCGGGGAAGAGAGGGGAAAGAATGGAGAGACAGACAGCCGCTGGGGCTTAAATGCCCCGCTTTTGTATTTTGGGGCACACCTTTCATGGGGATTTTAGGCCTTGCGGCTTGTTTAAAAATGCTACTAAAATAGACAAAAAGAAAACCAACAACAAAAAAAACAAACACAAAAAGCGCTTTTTTTTCATTTAGTAAACTTTCTTGAGTAGACTTGAGTTTTGTGTGTGGTTTTTTTATGATAGTATGACGATAAGATCTATGCGGGGCAGGCGAAAATGAGAGAAGTCTCTGCTTCCTCGGGTTGTTAAATTAATTGAAAAGCTCAACAACAACAACAGCAACAACAACAACTCGAAAGTCATTAGCATTTCGAGCCAAGAATTTGTTTTAACAGCTGACAAATGTTCTGAGTCTTTCGAATATTTGCTTAATTAATTATTTTTCGACTTTTCGACATTAAATCTCGTTTAATGTTTATCACTTTAATGTCTACACAGTTCGCAACGACTTTCAAAATTGCACTTGAGTCGTTTGTTTGTATCATTCTGGCCAAATACGCACCCGACCAGCCGACGATCCGTTAGCCAACAGTTCGCGCGCTCGACTGAAGTTCGTTTTGTATCTTGTATCTCGTAGGTTGCTTGGCGCCTGCGCTGCCCGCTTTGCAACTTGGTTTGAGTTGCATTTACAACTTCAACTTCAAATGTCGCGTGTCAGCTGTTTTTTCTCGCCGTTGCATATCAATTGGATTTTATAGTTGTTGCTGTTGTTGTTGTTGTTCTTTCTGCTTCTGCAAGTTTTGCCCTTTTTTTATTTTATTATTATCTGTGTTGTTTTTGTTATTCATCGAATTAAAAGTGCATATAAAAAAAACCTGTTCGCATGCGAGAGTTGCCAAGTTGAGGTTTTCTTTTCTTTTCTTTTCCAGCCAGCTAAATTAAAACAAAACATGCGTTTTGTCTGCCGCTGCCGCTCAGATATCGGAGTCTGTGTTCTTTGTTTTGGGCCTCAAGTGGGTACATTAGCTATGTGATTAAGTGGCAAATATGGGAATAATTATTTGATGGAGTATTCTTTTAATTTCCCAAGACATATTGTATTTTTAAGTGTAATAACTTAACTCGTAGTTTGATTAATAATCATTTATTTGATTATTGTTGTTGCTGTCGAATTTAAGAAATTATTAATTTTCATATAAACTAGTTGGAAGGGCTACAGTCGAGGTCGACTACGAGAGACCCTTTACTTATTCTTCAACATGGAAATAATAGTATAAATCGAAATAAGTTTGTAAATAATAAATACATTTTAAAAAGAATAATAACTTAAAGGAAAAGTGTGCCTCTGGTAGGTTTCGAACTCCAGAAGCACACCGCAAGAGTTCGACACTCTAACCATACTGCGCCAAAGCAGCCCTGATCGATTATCTTGCAAATTACCAGTTTCCTTGCCTCAAGTTGCTGCCTTCGACAATTTATTTGCTTCAAATCTCCGGTGTTTATTGTCCGATTGCAATGAAATTTTCAGAACACATTGATATTAAAGTATACTTTATGTATGTCAAATTTGCATTTTGTATCTTTTAAACTACTCGTGTTATTCGGATTTTTCCGATTTATTGGGGCGGAAGGGGGCGTGGCATAATACTAAAACAAATTTGACCTTTGTGAAAGCCTCAGGAGTGTAGTCACAAAATGTGGTTACTCTAGCTCATATAGTCTCTGAGATCTAGTTGTTTATAAAGCAGGACTGACGGACAGACAGACGGACGGACGGACTGCCTATAAGGAAACTATAAAATGCAGCTTTACTTGATTATTTTTAAACTCGCTTTCCAAGATATTTGCTTAAAAAAAGTAGTTGCTTGTGGCTCAGATTTCGGAAATTTAGCTAACTTAAATGGAATGTGGATTGTTCAAGTGAAAAGCGATGCAACTTGCAGTATTCTTCAATCGTAACTCACATATATTATACTATCCCCAGTAGCTATATCTTCTGATTGAATAAAAGTGGAATTTTCCATCTTAAAAAATATCTTTCTAAATATCAATCTTCTTGTATATTCATCCCAATTACCTAAAGTGCATACCAGAGTCGTTATCAAGTTGTTAACTTAAGTTTATCATGTTGTTTTATTCATGGAGCCTGGCGCAACGTGGGAACTTTTAATTGTGTGTGTGCGTATGGGATTCCAGGAATTTGAGTTGTGTTTTGTTTCTGTTTCTGCTTCTTTTTCTTCTGTTGCTGTTGTCTCAATAAAGCACTTGAAGTGCAAAAGGATATTTAGTATGCTCGGACAGTGCGAATATCAAAGATTTATTGAAACTGAAAAAAAAAACAACGAAGGAAAGAAAAACCAGTTTTGGGCTTCACTTGTTATGGAGGTCAAAACCTTGGGCGAGAGAGAGAGAGTGCGACCTTCAATGTCACGCCTTCTGGGAAAAAAGGGAAGCAGGCATGAAAGAATCCTTAGCTTAGAATCCTGCTGTGTATGCGACCCTTATAAACATGTCAATCACAAGTAAATTGTAGCAGATTTAATGGGCAGCCGGAATGTGGGTCGAAGGATGGCGAGAAAAATGCAAATGGTTGTCCTGTGGTGCCTCCTTTTTTCCTCCCTCATCACCCCTTCCTCCTCCCTCCTCCCTCCTCCTTTCACTCCCCTGCTGTGGTGCTGTGTCAGCAGGCAGCTTTTCTCCCCAGTTTTTGCTATTTCTCCTCTGTGTGTTTCCATCTCGCTGCTTAGCAACAATTTATTGGCAATCTTCTAGGCGCGTTTTTATATATACCCGTTACTCGTAGAGTAAATGGAGTATATTTTATTCTTAAGGTATGTGTAGTATGGTATATATATATATTGTATATAGTATTTATGTATATTCTTGATCAGCATCAACAGAGACTATGAGAACTAGAGGATAGAGGATAGAGGATACTAGATAGATCCCAAATTTATAATTATAAATTCAATTAAAAAACCTATGGTCTACAAATCTTATATATATCTTCTATATAGTATATATGTATATTCTTTCTCAGCATCAACAGTTGAAATAACAGAATAGAGACTTGGTAATCTTTATTGGTCGTTTTAGCTGATCTTCTCGCAATTTTCCACGTCAGAGACCGAACGGCAACTCCCTTCGTGGTCTCGGGCTCCGATCTTCTTAGGTCGCTCGGTGATGGTGATGCGAATTCGCCGGCGAGTGAATTCGCCTTCGTTGCCTTAACTCGTTGTTGTTGTCTTTGCTTGTTGTTAATGTCTTTGCTCGCTGCTGTTGTCTAGGGATTGATGCACACAGGGATTGCTGTACACAAGAATATCCAACCCACATAAATGTATAATTCTCATTGATACAATTGATGCATATGTCAGAGAGTGGTCTAAGTTCTGTAGTGTTGGATTATTTTCAGACACCGTATCGCTTTGAACTTTAAAGACGGCGGGAGTCTTCATCCAACCTCTCCTGAAAATAAAAAGGGAAGAGCGCGTCCGTTCTCAGCATTCACAGCACCGACGCTCGTTCCTATGGTTGTCTCTTTCTCTCTCAACACAACACTGAGCCACACTGACGACAGCAAATACTGTCATCCCGCTCTTTTAGTGCTATACAATATCTGAAAGGTTCTCTCTTTTTCCAATACTGAACTACTCTAATAAATAAGCTTGCGCCGACATATATATTAAATTAAACTGAGTACCGGGTATAACTGAGTCGGGAGCTGCATCTTTTAGCTCTTACTTGTATTCGCTTCATTCATTTTTTTTTTTTTTTGTTACTCATGCTTTTGAGTAGAGGTTAAAGTGCGTGATGACCTCAATGAGCACGTAGCAGCTGATAAAGGGCATTCAAGGATCTCGTGTGTTTTGTAGCCCTGGCTGCACTCTCAATTGCAGCACTGCCCGCTGCCGGCCATAAAAAGCCGACCGCAAAATGGCGTCGAAAGCACTTCCGGCCAAGTTTAAAAACAAAACCCAAGCTCTCTCTCTCTCTCTCTCTACTCCTCAACTCGAAGCGTACGTGAAATGTGTTTTGGCTTGTTTTACTTTTTAATAACAGACCCAATGACTCTTCCCTTTTTTCACTCCCCTCCCGTTTCCCCCCCCCCCCTGGCTTCTGATGCTTTAGCGGCTATTAGAAAATTGCGAAAATTGCGCGCACGTTTCTAGTAGCAATCGCCGTCGGCGTTGACGTTGACGTTGACGCTGACGTTGACGTAGACGTTGGCAGCGACGCCCGATGTTGCATGCGCTGTGGCAATTGAGTGCAGTTTTCAGATTTATTGCAGCGTCGAGCGTCGCCCGGCAAGAATTTTAAACAGTTTTTGGTTTATTTTAAGCGGTCAGCTGAGAATGATGTGATGGCCTCAACATGCATAATTCATACAGCTTAAGGGTATTTTCTATCGCACTGTTCCCAGAATCTATTTCATTTCACAAATCGCCACAGTTAAAGCGATAGCAATTCATTTGATTGATTTTCCACAAATTGTGCTTCAATTTCGATTTCCAATTTCCGCCATAAACTTAAATTAGATGCTGCCTAAAAGTATGCTACAACAAATTTAACTGAAATTGAGTTGAAAATGTTGAAAAACATTGCGATGACTTCACTTTAACAATCTAGGCATCAGTTTATGGCTTCACCTACCAACTCATGCCACCCAGAGGCGCCTCCTGCAGTGTTGCACAGTGGGAAAACGGAAAAGTTTAGCTCAAAATAACAAATTACTTTGAAAATAACACAGAAATCGCATGACTGTTATTATTTTCTATTAATAATAATAATTAATATAATTTAGAAAAATACTGACGCATTTGATAATTAGAATTTATGTTATATTTTCAACGTTATTTCGCAGGAAAAACACATACTCAACAAGCAACCATTTTTTTTTCTTTTTAAATGCGTATCTTAGTCTCTAGTAAAATATATATTCATTTAGAATTTGTCTGGAATTATATAAAGATATCAATTGCTCTTAGTTAAAATAGATTTTTCTTGGGGAAACTCACCGATAATGTACTAGAAATGTTGTTAATCGAATTGACTTTAAGACTAACCTTATTCTAGATACATTATGTAAATTTATATAAGCTATTCTAGCCATTTTCCCCACTGTGCGTCTCTGCTTACACTTTGCTGTATATTATGCCATGTGTGCGAGTTAAAAAAGCAGCCGCTAAATTGCAAAATCGATATTGTTTAAATGTTGTTGTTTAATCAGCGTACAAAAATATGCAAGAACTGTGCGTTAATTGATTTGCATTCGCATTGGCAAAACTTTCAGCATAAATATTAATATGTGCAATCAAAATGTATGACAAGAAAATTATGCAACCAAAGGCAAATACATATTTGATATTCAGCAATTGTGGCAATGTGGCAGCTGCCAGCCAGACGCACACCGAAAGCTGCTTCAAGGACACAACAAGAAATTAAATGAAAAGCCTTAAGATATCCTGTAATAATATATGGTATTTAAATAATTAATCAATAAATAGTAAGTAATTATATTGAACATGCTTATTTATCATTTGAGTTCGTTTTTGTCATTTATAATAATTAAATAAATATTCATTTGTATTTTAAAACTAATTTTAAGTGTGCTAGCTGTTTTTATATTAAGAATGATAGCCAACACAATTGTCACAATTCCATTTACTTTAGTTACTTTGTATTTCATTTAATTATTAAACATTTACAATTCCTGTGAGTTTAAGTGTCTAAATTTATATACGTTTCCATTATTCACAATATTTATTAAAGTTGATTCAACTTTCTATGCATTGGCTGTACTAATCTACCCTTTGACATGCAAATTGTAGGTATTCGAGACAGCGGGAAACTGCTTAAATTAAATAAAGTATGCGCCTCGTTGTTTCCCGTTCCGTGCCGTCTGTTTCGTCAGTTACTTGGCGGCACCTAAAAGTAGGCATGGGAAATTTTATGCGGATGGCAAAAATTAATTTTCACTGCCGCGACCAAAAGTCGGCAACGCCTTTGTTGTCAAGCCAACAATAAAATGATTTTCAAATGCTTTTTAGACCAACAATTGATTACATTCTACATTATTTAAGTGCCTTTACATGTAGTACTTTGTGTGTATCTACAGCTAATTTTGTTCGTTAGACTTTAACGATTTCTTGCTGATTATTTCATATTTCTTTGCTAATGTCAACGGCTCTCTTCATAGCCAGATTCTTGAAACTAACTGCGATTTATCGCTGTGCACGTGTGTTCCAGCTGAAATCCCAACCCATTGAGTGTCCTTATCTTTGACAAATACTTAGGGTTATCTGCCAGAAAATGACATCTATCTATGACCATTGGATTGATAACCAACATTTAGACAAGGACAAAAAGTGGTTAAAGCTTCAATTACTGAAAGTTAGTTAACAGAATCAAACATAATACAATTTAATAGTCGTAGCTCAACCGGAAAATATCTGTAGCGGCTTTCACCTGATAATAGTATAACTTGAGTGGATGATAATAAAGAGATGATCATTTATTAATTTACTAGCGTTCTGTTGATATAACAACTTGTACTGGTGTTAAGCGAATGACGATACTAGTCACAAAACTATCAAGTTAAACTCTTCAAATCTTTCAAAGTAAAGCTTGCTTGAGCTTTTTATTTGCTTGTAATCCACTTGGAATTGTCGTTGATTTAAAACAAACTTTATTTTATATGTGTTCTTCAGATTATTATGATTTTCTTGACAGTAAACACATACGATCATTAGAAGTTTAATATATTTTAGATGTGAACTTAAGTAAATTCCGCTAAAAATGTATGATAATGTGAATAGCTTCTTTAGAGACAAACGGGGATTGAAACCGTATTCGCAACTGTAACCATTAACCGGTACTAACCGCATGAAACCGGAAAAGTGTGCCTCTGGTAGGTTTCGAACTCCAGAACCACACAGCAAGAGTTCGACCCTTATACTTTTTTAAAGTATTGGGTCTTAAAACTACCCAAAGTGTGCCTCTGGTAGGTTTCGAACTCCAGAACCACGCAGCAAGAGTTCGACCCTTATACTTTTGTAAAGTAATGGGTCTAAAAACTACCCAAAAGTAGTCAAAGTGTTGCCACGCCAACAATAAAAGTGATTTTCAAATGCTTTTCCAGCCAACAATTGATTACATTTCACATTATTTAAGTGCCTTTTGTACTAGTATGTGTGTGTATCTACAGCTAATTGTTCGATAGACTTCAACGTCTTGCCTTGCTGATTATTTCATATTTCATTGCTCCAGGCAACAATGGCTTAAGTTATAAGCCAGTTGTCAAGCTGACAACCACTAAGGACCCTTCTCTCTTGTAGTAGTATATTGTGAAATCCTTGATTGTTGCTTAACTTTAGCAACTTTGCCAAAGTCAAAGTCAAAGCCAACGCAATGCCAATCGCATTACATGTGCCACAGCAGCTAATTGTTCTAAAGCGCTCAAGTGTAGTAAAGCAGCTTAAATTTGCTCGAATTACACAACAGCAGGCGGAATGTCGAAGATGTCTAAGCCATATGTGAACAGAATAACAGCCGAAGGCAGCCGAGAAAGGCATACAAATAGTAGAGTGAAAGACAAAGAGTCGCAGCATTTGTAATAATTATTATTATATTATTTTAAATGAAATTAATTTTGCCATATTATTTCTAAGAAGACTGTTTCCTGACATATCTCAGTTTCCCCGTTTACAGAAACTGAGAAGGACAGAAAGAGTGACAGAGTATGGGAATGAGAAGGAGATGGAGTGATTGAGTCAAAATATCCATGTCTGTCTATAATATATTATCTATAAGAATCCTCCTCTTAATCTCGCTTTCCACCCTCTCTAAGTTCACAAAAATTAAGACAAATAAAGGAAGAGAAACAGAAATGACTCCCAACAGAGAGTTTTAGTATTTATTATAATATTTTCCAAAGAAATTATGTAGTATACCAGTCACCAGCATATAGAACCAGTTAAGGAAAGTGTGGAGACCAGTTAGAACCCTATAGGTCACCATGTATATAGTTTATATATTCATTTATAACAAGTTAAGTAAACAGTGAACCAGTTAAAACCCATTCAGATTACCGTGTAAATAGTCTTAGCCATATTCGGCTACAGTTTACCCTTTCCCAACGAAGTCTCCTCGGCAGCCAGCGACCAACTTCCCATAGGGGGAGGACGGTGGCGTCTCAGAAACGGGACTATATACTTGGCACACTCCGCTGCCTGCGTTAGATGCACGTGATGAAGTCCTGACACTTCGTAGTATTCAAAGTGAGGATTGTTCTTGGTCAAGATGGAAATAACCTCCTCTGATCGCGAGTCAACAAATGGCGAGTCTGAGCCCTTAATAATGAGATAGGGTTTATCCTTAATACGATGCGCCATTTCAACTCCCAATTCTGCAGTAAACGGAAGGAGAGCGTGAAACTTGGTACGACCGTCCCGAAAGAAATAGAATCTATCCGGATAGAGTTGCGATCTTCTCACACTCCGATTGAGCAGATGTTGAGCAAACTCCACGGGTACCGAATTGTAGGTTCCCCGGCTGAGAATAACACGCAACTGGGCCATCGTATAGGAAGGAGGTTCCTGTACCTTGAGCAGCCTACTGCGATCCTCCTCCACCAGATGTCTCTCCATAGAATGAGCCCTTTTATCAATGCATTCCGCGGTGTCAAACGGCGGCATACAAATGTCCAGTGTGATGATCATGTCCACAGTTTCAGGCGCAAGGGCAGTGTGAATATAGCTCAAAATGCCACCCAGCGAGTGACCCAGCAAAGAGACCTTTCTCCACTTATATTCCTTCATTATTCTGCCAATGATAAGAATCCAATCATCGGCACTGTAATGCAGTCCAGCTGGCAGCGGTGACGAGTATCCATGTCCAGACAGTTCCACACAGAGCACGCCCAGATAGTCCGGCAACAGAGGTATCAATGTATCAAAGGTTCCCAGATTGTCGAGCCAACCGTGTATGGCCAGAATTGGACGATCCTTGCGATTGCCGTACCAACGGCCCGAAATGTGGCCATAGGGTACTTCGATGGTCACATCGTCGTACTTTGGAAGTGGGAAGGTGTATTAAAATATGTTTGAAAATAAAAACAAGCTGAACAGTCGGCAGTCCGACCGTGACTCTACAGGGAACCGCTCAAATTAACTCCCTTGATCTGCCTGCATAAAATACAAGTGCTGGGAGACCAAAATCAAACTTCTAGCTCTTACCATCTCTGAGATCCTTTCGTTTATGCAGACGAACGGACAGACAGACAGACTCGGTCGGTCACGTTTCCTTCTGTGTGTTACATACTTTTACCCCACAGGGTGTAACAAGTCCCCAAAAGGCCTTGGCTATTAGTAATTCGCCTTTGTCTGCAAATCTGCCTTGGCTACTTTGTTAGCTATTTAGCTATTATTTTGTTGTTGGTGGTAAATATCTATATCAAAGGTATTTCTTCATTATTTTTAGCAATAAAACAAGTTTAAATTTCAACTTTATAATTATAAAAGATTTAAATGCCTAATCTTATTATTTTTAAGCACAGAATGAGCTTCCATTTTTGTCTAATAATAACCATTATCAATGATTATTTCTTATAAAATATATAAAAGTATTTCTGATAATAAGACATACTTCTAACTATCAAAGATTTGAAGAATAAAGGCGTATAATTTATAACTAGTGCAATATATTTTTTTTTTTTAAGTGCACTTGTGTCTCATACTTACATCGTTCAGCGACAAATTTCCCATGACGAACCTTTGTGCGACCTTCTAGACAATTTGTTCAACTAACTTCAATGATTTTGCTCGTTGTATCTATTTATTTATTTTTGCTTCCTGTGGGTTCTGCTTATCAAAAAAAAAATACCGATAAATTGATTGCAGCTAAATTTTAATTAGAATTCAAAGTTATCCAATCTAATAATAGAGTCCGATGTCTTCTATGACAAATAGCTGGCCAGCAACTAATACGAAACTAGGAAAAATACTTTAACAGTTGAAGAGTTCTCTAAAAGCTTTAACGATTTAAAATCTAGAACTACTATTTATTGTTGTGATCACTTGAATGAGCTTTGGCTTAGACATAGTCCAGCTGTGAATAGCTTTTACTAAAGGTAAACAAACATGGAATCAGCTGATCGAGCAGCGAACTTGACTGCCATTCTTATCATAATAAGTATAACTTTCCCTTTTAGCCTTTTGCCTTATCAATCTACGTTTTAACTACCAGGAAATAAATATAATCGATAATAAATTCAGGGCAGTCGATTTTATTTGATTTTTAATATATATTAGGAAATTCAAACTCTGAATCTTTAGGACATTTTAGTCGATTGTTTCCAGAAACAATCTAGAGACTTGTGGAACACACCTGATATTCTCTGACATCCAAAAATATCTACTTTAGATATATATACTTTAAAGACTCAGAGATGCTTCATTCTGCATGTATACATATGTACATACTTTGCCACAGAGTTATTATACCCTTGCACCCTCTAGCTACTGGGTTAATATATTAAACTGATTTTTGTTAACACTGTTTTTAATAAAAACTAAAGTACTAAAAGTGAAAACCCAGCTGAGTGACAGAAAGAAAATAGTTTGTGCATTGTTATGAGAGTATTTTAGTAAAATTAACATAATAAACAAAACGAAAACAAAAACGTTGTCGATCAGTGTTATTAAACCCTTCCCTTTTCCCTTTTCCAACTACAATTTGTGTTTGATTCTTAGAGATTCCTCCTTTATCTCGGGCGGCGGTCGATGGCGTCTCAGAAAGGGAACTATGAGCTTGGCACACTCTGCGGCATTGGAGAGATGTACGTGATGTGAACCGGAGACTTCATGGAATTCAAAGTAAGGATTCTTATTGGCAATAATGGAGATAAGTTTTCTATCCACTTCGGTTATAAAGGGTGAATCGGAGCCTTTGATGATGAGATAAGGTTTCTGCCCAATGCGACTAGCCATTTCAGCCCCAAGTTCCGGCGTCATCAGAAAGTCATTATAATACTTGGTGCGATTATCCTTCAAGACGTAGAACTTATCCGGATACAACTGCGATCTGAATATGGTGCGGTTGAGCATATGCTGGGCAAGATCTACGGGCACAGAGTTGAAGGTAGTCCGACCGACGATATTGCAGAGTTGGTCCAACGTTTGGGAACTTGGCTCATAGATGGTTGTCCCAGCACGACGTTCTTCCGCCTCCAGAAACCTATCAATATTGAATGCACTTGTCGCCAAATCCTCGAGCCTTCCCATTGGATTGAGAACTGCATCAAATGTGATGACAAGGTCCACGGAGTGCGGTGCAAGGGAGGTGTGAAGGAAGCCAATGATGCCACCCAATGAATGACCCATCAGCGAGACCTTCGACCACTTGAACTCCTTCATGACCCTGGCTATGACAAAGGACCAATCAACAAAGGTGTACTGAATGCCCGGTGGTGATCGAGAGGAGTATCCATGTCCAGGTAGATCAATGCAAAGTACTCCCAGGTAGTCCGGCAACAGAGGAATCAGTCTGTCAAAGGTTCCCAGATTATCCTGCCAGCCATGCAGGGCCAAAATAGGACGATCCTTTCGGTTGCCGTACCAACGACCCGAAATGTGACCCCAGGGAACCCAAATGCTGACATCCTCATACTGTTGAATGTCAAATTGATGAGCTAATCAAATAATAATCTATGTAAAAATTACTTACCTTGCTCAATGACAAAGTTCCCATTAAGCTCCTCTGAACTTTACTCGACTCTGTGCTAGGTTTTAATTTGTAACTACAATTGTGTTAACGATCGATTAGCATTCGAATTTATAAGCTTATCGCTTGCTATTTTTAATACATTTAATCAGACTGATTATGTCCATTTGGTTTAGTAGTTTACCTGCAACTGACCAAATTATGTCTAAGTCAAAAGCAGGAAAAGTTTTCGAAAAGCTTCTCATATTACTACTTATTCTGATCATAAGCACCATGCTCAAAGCTTTCGCTCTTTCATTAATCGAAGATCTCTTTGAAGTCAACACTAATAGTGAAAGCTACAGCTGAGCGAGCTCGGTTAGGATAGACCTTGTATTTATAGACTTATAGTCAGTAACAAAATTCTAAAAAGCAACTTTATCTGCTTAGGACATACAGGAAATGGATTATTATTATGTATTTTTAGCCTAGACCACGCGTTGTAGGAAAGTTCCTTTTTGGACACCACTTGTGTAGACATAGGTCAGGTGTGAGAGGTTTTTTGTGAGGTTAACAAATTGAATCAGCTGTTAGGGCAGCGATCTAATCTCGCTTTAGCATGAGCTCTTATCAAACAAAACAGTAACAACGATCTAATCAGAATCTGTAGTTTTATTAGGTTAAATATTTTCCAATTTCAATCTACAATTTGTGTTTCATTCTTGGAGATTTCTCCTCCTCGGTAGGCGGTCGATGGCGTCTCAGAAAGGGAACTATATACTTGGCACACTCGGCAGCATTAACGAGGTGTAAATGGTGTTGACCAGACAATTCGTGGAATTCAAAGTAAGGATTTTGTTCGCCTAGTATGGAGAAAACCTCGTCATCCTTCTCTCCTATAAAGGGTGAATTGGAGCCCTTGATAACGAGATAGGGTTTCTGTGTAATGCGACGAGCCATTTCTGCAGCTAGTTCCGGAGTAAACACGAAATCATTGCAATACTTAACGCGTTTATCTTTCGCTATATAGAACTTATCCGGATACAATCGAGACTTGTTTATGCTACGTTCGAGAAGATGTGGAGCAAATTCCTTTGGCACAGAATCAAAGGTAACCTTGCTGACAAAATTGCACAGGTTGTCAAGCGTGTAGGAAGTTGGCTCGTAGACAATTGCTCGTTCTTCCTCCATCAGGTAATCTTCAACACGCGAATTCCTTGTATCCAAAAAGTCTGGGCCATCCATGGGGTTAATAGCTCCTTCAATTATGATGACAAGGTCCACTGTGTGTGGTGCGAGGGAGGTGTGAAGGAAGCTTAGAATGCCACCCAATGAATGACCCATCAGAGAGACCTTCGACCAATTATACTCCTTCATCACCCTGGCTATGATAAGGGTCGAATCAATAGTTACATAGTGAATGCCCGGTGGTAATCGAGAGGATTGTCCATGTCCAGGTAGATCAATGCAGAGCACCCCTAGGTAGTCCGGCAACAGAGGAATCAGTCTATCAAAGCTTCCCAAATTATCCTGCCAGCCATGTAGGGCCAAAATAGGACGATCCTTTCGATTGCCGTACCAACGACCCGAAATGTGACCCCAGGGAACACAGATGCTCACATCTTCGTACTGTTCAATATAAAATTGATGAGCTAATTGAATTGCCTTTAAAATAATTACTTACCTCGCTCAATGACAACGTTCCCATAATACTCCAGGGCAAAGGTTTCACTGTCTGGTCTCAATTGTGTTATCAATAGATTAGAAGCCAAATTTATATTTATATCTTTTCTTTTAATATGATTATTAAGATCCGCCTCTATTGGCAGTTTGCCGGCAACTAACTAAACTGACTAACTAACTTTTTAGAAAGCTTTTTAGCTAACAACTCTAATCTTGCGCTCCTTCTTTTCTTCTTTCTTTTTTGCTGTTGAAGCGAAAACAAAAACTTATCAGATATTGGTTTGTTCTCTGATAACTTTTATGATTGTTCCGGTCTTTGTGGAGAACTTTAATGATACTGTGTTGTATTACCAACTCGTTTGTATCATAATACATGATATACATACATACAATTGTTTGTTATACTTGCCTAGGGCGCATGTTTCCTGTTGAACGTGACCAATATCTTTATTTAATAATTTGTATTCGCAATGATTGATTATCGCATTGTATTGTTGGCCAATTGTTAAGTAATTATAATTCAAATAAACATTAAACCTTAAAATGTTATAACCTAGCTGTTTCACCAACGATTTTGATGATAAATAACTTAAACCATGCCCAATTAATACAAATATGTAAAGGTGAAGTTAATGAAAGACATTCTGTATTTTATTTTTCTTAAATTTAAAAGTTGAACCACTAAGTATTACTAAAAGAAATTATTATAGTTAGCTTAATTCAATATTTATACTAGTTCCAAAACTAATTAATATAATTTTAAATCAGTAATAATTTTAATTTTAATTTTATTTTCAATTTTATTTAATTGATTCTCTGCTTAAAGAGCTTACTTTTAAGGGTTTTACTGGATGCTTATTACTTTTTGCTTTATTGCATTATATTAAAGGTAAGGAAAATGTTCCAATATTCTAGCCCGCGATGTTGTGGAATTTTCTATCTGAATATAGTTAACTTGGGTTGACCAAGGCTGTGGCCTCGTTTAGTTATTCAATTATTCGTGAACGACTGGAAGCTCTCATTTGACGACTCTTGTATGGAACCCTCTTTCTTCTAAAGTTTCATTAAGACTTTCATTAGAAGTTTCATTAATATTTTCATTAACATTTTCATTAATAGTTTCATTAACATTTTCATTAAGACTTTCATTCAAACTTTCATTAAGACTTTCATTAAAAGTTTCATTAATATTTTCATTAATAGTTTCATTAACATTTTCATTCGTTCATATTCATTAAGACTTTAACTAAAATTTTCATTAAAAAATGCATTAACATTTTCATTAAGAATTTCATTAAAATTTTCATTGCAAATTTCATTAAAAGTTTAATTAAAAGATTCATTAACATGTTTCACTAACATTTTTCATTAAGATGATCCATTAAGAGTTTTATTAGCGGTTTCTTTAAATGTTTTCCATCCAGTTTCATCAAGAGTTTTCTTAAAAATGTCATTCAAAATTTGAACAAAAGTTTCATTAAATGGTTTATAATGAGTTTCCTTAAGAGGTTAAGAAACAGCCCTGTCAAAATAAAATAGACAGTTAAATTATTTCGTCGACATTCTCTTTAATGTCTCCCCTCCTCTGAAATTTCTTCAGAGATTTGTAAGTTTACAGCTTTTCCCCCGCCCTGTTTCCCCTTCTATAATTTGCTGCGTCTCCTCAAGTTCCAGGAAAAGAAACGCTCCTGGGCCTTGCGTTTCTCTCTTTTGCTCAGGGAAGCCTCCTCGCCCGGCAGCGACCAACTGGCCACAGTGGGAGGACGGTGATGCCTCAGGAAGGGAACTATATACTTGGCAACCTCGGCGGGACTTGTCAGATGCACGTGATGAGCTCCAACCACCTCGTGGTACTCGAAATGAGGGTTCTGGTTTCTTAAAATGGAGAGGACCTCGTTGGAAACGGGTTGTATATAGGGTGACTTTGATCCCTTGATGATGAGATAAGGCTTCCGCTTAATGCGACGCGCCAACTCGGCAGCAAATTTCGGATTGAGGGGGAAGATGACATAATACTTGACGCGTCCATCTTTGGTTAAGTAAAACCTATCGGGATACAACAGAGATCGGGACACACTGCGATAGAGGAGATGATGGGCGGATTCCTGAGGCACCGACTCGAAGGTTCCCTTGCTGAGGACACTGCGCAGCTGGGCGAGGGTGTATGAGGGTGGTTCATGCATTTCCAGTTGTTCCGAACGCTCCTCCTCAACGAGATGTTTGTCGAGGAAGACGGACCACATGGACAATAACTCGGGTGACTCCAACGGAGGCAGCACAATGTCCAAGGCGATGACCATGTCCACGGTGTGAGGAGCGAGTGCAGTGTAAATATAGCTGAGAACGCCACCCAACGAGTGACCCATCAAGGAGACCTTCGGCCATTTGTACTCCTTCATGACCCTGGCTATAATGAGCACATAGTCGGCCACACTGTAGTGCATGCCGGCAGGCAGGCGAGAAGAGCAGCCGTGTCCGGGCAGATCAATGCAGAGCACGCCCAGATAGTCCGGCAACAGAGGTATCAGTGTGTCAAAGGTTCCCAGATTGTCCAGCCAGCCGTGTATGGCCAGAATGGGACGCTCCGTTCTATTGCCATACCAGCGACCCGAAATGTAACCCCAAGGCGCCCAAATGCGAACATCTTCGTACTGAAAGAGTTTTAAACATTTGAAAAATTATAGAATCAAATTTTAACTACTAAACAATGTGCAGAAAATATGTTAAAGTAACATGCAATACACCTAAGTTCCTATTTTAGTCTTAGTTAGTCGAAATACGTCAATAACTTATATTTATAATTTTACTGTATAATTTATTACATTATTTTCAATTATTTTCTTAATTTTTAATTATTATTTATTATTTCAAAACAATAATTAAATTTAAACGCTTTTTTAAATGCCATTTAAAACATATTTTTCATGTTTTTAATTAAATTTCCAAATAATAAAAATATAAATATGAATGTTTATATATTTACTTATTAATTTTATCAATAAAATTGCAAAAAAAGTAATTAAACTTATATTTCAATTCAAAAGTCATATAAGTAGCACTTAAACTTGTTTAGTATTTTATTATTATATTATTACATATTATAAATTAAAGTTAAATGAAGTTGAAGAACTTCACAAAAAAATAATTCAAATTCAGCTTTAATTGTTCAATTTACTTTTTATTTTATAGTGCAAAATAATAATTTATATCAATATTATATTTCAATTTAATTTTAATAAATTTATTATTAATAATTTATATCAATAAAAACTTCAATTTATGTTTAAAATTTATTTCATACATGAATTCTTCAATTTACTTCTTATTTTATAGTGCAAAATAATAATTTATATCAATATTATATTTCAATTTAACTTTAATTTATTTATTATTAATAATTTATATCAATTTTAAACTAAAAATTTGATTTAAAATTCATTAAATACTTTATTACTTCAATACACTATTTTATGTTAACTATAAAATTTACGAATAATAGTTTTTCGGTAACTTTATTTTATATTATTATATAAATATATATTTTTTTAATGATTATATATTATAAATATACTATTTTATTTTAAAAGCTTTCGATTACTTGTAGCACAGTGTATAAACAAATATTGTTGTTGCGGTCGCTTGAGCTTTTATTACTATTAATGCTTACTCACGTCGCTCAATGATAAAGTTCCCATTACGTTCTCTCTGAACTTTGGCCGAACCTTTGTTATTATTGCAACTGTTCTTTTGCGTACTTCCAAAGGTTAATTTTTTCTATTGTATTGATTGACTCGATGCGATAATCTAAACAACATTTGATTAATGGTCTTCATTTAATTACATAAATTCCGATTGCTTGAACCTTAATCAAAGTGTAAGTTATTAATAAAGCGGCGTGCGTCGTGCTGTTTAAATAGTTTGCCGACAACTGCGGCAAAATGTGTGTCGAATGTGCATTCTATACCAGACGAAAGCTTATCAGCGCGAGCTTTTCGCTCACTGAGATCGTGAGAGAGCTTTGTGAGTGAGAACCAGTTTGAAATGCATACAACCGAATGCAGCAAGAGAAAATTGCAAATAAGTCGCTGATTTCATTGAAGTGGAATCAAGTTTTAATTTTTTCATTAAGACAATAGATGCGTGTACAATTCATAAAATATATTAAATTAATTTATTACAGTATTGAAACTAAATCAAAATATATTTATAATATTATAATACGAGATGGGGATTGTGAATGGATTTATCTACTTCACGAAGATCAATTAATATTACCAAAAGAAACAACGTAAGAAAAGACAAAGGAATTAGAGCCAATGATACTACGAGAACAAACCATGAATCAAAACTTGTTACCATTCGAAAAGCAACATCACAAGACGAATGATACTCACCCTCTCCTCTACTTACAGAGGGAATACAAGAAGGGTGAAGTGAGCAGGGGATACACAAACCCAGTTGACCAGGTGTTGTGCATCCAGCCGTAAATGCCTGAGCATTGAGAGGACTCTCATGTCCCTGGCAAAGTCCATAAACTGTCGAGAGGTTTTGGGAATGCTGCGATTAGCACGTGACTTTCGATTCGAATTTTCCGCTTCACTTACCTCATTGCTGGCCATTTCAAAGTGTCCGTTCAATCCATTGAGGCCTTTCTGGCCAACTGAACGACACGTACTCGAACTTCGCCGCATTCAACTCGATCTGGAGAAATTTAAAGACAGAATTGAGTCTGTTGTTTGGGCTTATATTTACTGACCTTGTGGCGGTTGTAAAGCGATTTGTTCAACTTCTGATAATGTGTTATGTGACAGATACTTGGGTGCACACAGATACAGACAGATACCCTAACTAACTTGCCATGACAATTTAATGGGAATATATTGCCGCATTATTGTTGCTTTCATATTTGATTTTTATATTTAAATCGAGATTATTATTATTAATTATTAGTTTAAATATGTTTATAATAAAACATTATTTAAGTAAATTCTTTCAACTATCTGTTAAAGAGAACAGATTGAAGATTAAACAATTTTCTTTGAATTTTTGACAAAGTGTTGATAATGTTTTCCTTTTGCAATTTATTTTATGATTTAATGTAATTTAATTAATTGATATAATTGGCAAATGGCTTCTAAACCAATAACTTTTTATTGGTAAAGAATACTACAAATAAATCAGAATTAAATTGAATGTATCTTGTTGCAGATTTGTCAGTCGTTTTCTACTTATTCTAATTAAAATATAATAACTAATTACGTATATACCTTGTGGGCATAAATAATATACTTACTCAACAAATTCTTTAATATCAGAGATTTATAAATACTTGGGATGCGATTTGAATTGAATTTTTTAAAGAGTTGTTGGTTATTTTACAGTGATATAATTTCTAATGTGTGATAATTAACTTATTAGATAGATATCGTAGTCCCTATTTGAAAAACCAAGCGCTGTTATCAATAAGAAAAATCAAGAATATATTTTTTTAATAGTTTTCTGTGCGCAATTATCAATAACAAAAGAAAATCCTTCTGTAGAACTTTGAGTAGTAACTTGAGAGTATCTCAAATTCCATATCGTATTATAGTCCTAATTTTAATTGTTTTTAAATATTTTATTTTATTAGATTTCAATAGATGAGAAGGGACAGTCAAGAAATAAGAGCTAGATAAAGTGTGAATAGTACTTGGGTTGGGTAATAATCCATTCCCTTTTGGGAATTTCCCTGTCCGTTGATTATGCACCTATCTGCACCTTTTTTGAGTGACGCCTCCTTAAACTGTTTGGTTCCGTTTAAACTTGTCTTTGCCACGCCCTCTGATACGTCGCCGCCCCCCAGAACGCAAATTGCAATTGTGAATGCATTGTGTAAATTTCCTGTGCATTGCAGGCGCGTTAGGTATGATTTATATTTAATTCGTGTTTGAGTAATTTATCATGTCTGGCTCTGAACTGTCCACTGCCTGTCTCTGCAACTGCAACTGCAACTGCAACTTCCACTCCCAGTGCCTGCCACCTGCCACTTGCCACATGCCACAACGACGATACCCAATCCCCCTTTTGGTTTCTCTCTCTGTGTGTGTGTGTGTTTCCCCGAGGGGGAAAATGCTATGCAAATTGTCTTGAGCACACGCCCCAAAGTGAAAGTGCCATTTTACTAGCCACCCCCTTGCTTCCAATTTAAGGGCTCTATATATAACTAGAAAGCTGTAAATACACAGTAAGAAATCATAGGAAAACTGGATAACATAAGTGTTAAATTCATAATTAATTGGCGTAAGATGTTTTAGAAATTACAATAAAATATATTTTATACTCTGTACGACCAACAACTTTTGTCAACGTTTTGCACCATTCTTATGCCGCATTTCTTTCAGTGTACTCTATGTACACTGTCATATTATACTACGAGCATTGTATGTTTATATGCCCTGGCCTTGAATCCATAATTTGCCTGTCAACGGCAGCCAAACCCAAAATTTTGCGCACATAATTGAGTTCAAGCATTTGGAAGCCAATTATGATTTTCCACAATTTCCACGGCACGCCCGCCCGCTGCTGCTCGCTTTTCCTCTTCGCCTTCGTCTTCGTCTACTTTGTGCGCCTTTTCACATCTCAATCAACCGCGTCCCGGCAGCGACTTCCCCTCTGCCTCCCACTCTGCCTGCCTCTCTTGGGTTGCGTGCCAAAGCTTTAATTGCTTCTGCCACTTAACATATGCAAATTAATTTCCATTCTTTTTCTTTGCACATTTCCCTGTCCTACTTTCTTTCGCTGCTGCTGCTGCTGCTGCTGCTGTGTGGTTAACACTTATTCCTTATTGTCCTCTGTCCCTTTTTTGACACCTTAAGTGCCATCCACGTTGACAGCATTTCGTTTGATAAATATTTATGATGTCGCCGCTGCTGATAGTAGCAGTAGCAACAATGGCAGCAAAAGGGTTAAAGGGTTCGTCTTCATACCACACCATTCGCCATTTTCCAAGCGTTTATTTTCCATTTTGCTCAACGGTAGATAAACAATTCTATAGAATATAGTGCGCTGATGCCTTCAACCTGTCTGCTCTAAGTATGTGTGTGTGTGCTCACGTCACGTCATCATTCCGAGAGCTCAGCACAGCTCAGCTCAGTTTTCACAGTTCTCACAGTTCTCAGAGTTCTCAGTCCTCTCGAGAAGATTTTTCAACAAAGGAAAAACACCGGAAGTCTCCTTGATACGCACATCAGCCAAACAATACAGAAAAAACAGGTAGATCAAGGGGGGGGGAAACGAGGGGAAAATTCTCTCTTTGCTATTATTCTTTATGTGCTTTTTGCCTCTTTTTCACCAAAACATTTGCCCCCGTGTCTGTGTGTGTGTGTGTGTGTGTGTGTGTGGGCTTTAAGAGCAACAATGGCATCCGGATTCCGGACTCATGACCCGACCCAAAAAACAAACGTTAGAAGAAATTGCATTAAGAAATCATTTTCCCCGAAAATAGTGTGCAGTCCTTTTGCAGTTTTACATTTTACGTTATTATACCCATTAAAAAACCTTGCGGGACAAAGGGTATAATCAAATAATGTAAAAGTATTCATTTATCAAACATATTTGCAAAAAGTTACATCAATGATATTAGCATCTTTAATTTATTTTAAATTTAAAAAACTTTTGATTTATTGCCATTTATTTGTTAATTTATTAAAATTCGACAAAAACAATTGACAAAAAGTTTAATAACAATTTAAGATAAAATGTAGCTGGTAAGAGTATAAACAAACAACAGAAATATGTTAAATTTGTATATTCGAAAACTTATTTGTTTATTTTCCGATTGCGATGAAATTTTTAGTAGACATCGCAATTAAACTAAACTTTATGTATGCTGAATTTGAAACTTGTATCTTTTAGATAACTCGTATTATTCGGGTTTTTCCGATTTTAGGGGGCGGCAGGGGGCGTGACAAAACTCTAAAACAAACTTGAGCTTTGTGGGGGACTCAGAAGTATTGTCACCCAATTTTTGGTTACTCTAGCTCTTATAGTCTCTGAGATATAGGTGATTATACAGCAGGACAGGCGGGCGGACGGACAGAAGGACATGATTCGACTGTTGATGCTGATCAAGAATATATATACTTTATGGGGTCTGCCTTTTCATCCTCTTCTTTCTTTTCTTTTTGACAAATTTAAAAGATCCTTATACTTTCTTAAGCTAAATGCTTCAAAAAAGACATAAGACATTGTGACTAGTGCATTAATTTATAGGGGAGACCTTGTAGCACTAGGATGATAGATAATAAATAAATAAGATATAATTCCAATAATTTCTTTATTGTATAAAAATATGCCAGTAATAAATTAAATTGTAAATAAATTATTTGCAACTATTAATTTCCTAAAAAGCCATAGCTTTAAGTTCCAACAGACTTGTTAAGAATAATAATAATAATAATAATTATATAAGAAGTAGCAGATTACACGGTCTACTGTTCTTAAAAGGCATAAAGATTGCAGTTATTGCAATTAATTTAAGCTAAAAAGCATAAATAAATGACGGTTTCGTTTACTTATGCAAGTGAATCGAATGCAATTAGGAAATTCTACTATATATATAGTTGGATCACCTGGAAGTCAGCCATCAATACATTTGCCAACTTAGTTAGTGCCATCATGTGGATGCTATATATATTTGTTACCCTCTGCTTGCTGCTTGCCACCGAGGCGCAAGTTGGAAACTGCCCTGATCATTTATACAGGTATTGCCCTGAAATCTGCGGTCAACGATGTTTGCAGTGGACTTGTCAACAGATTGTGAACTGTTTGAACGATGGTGAGAGACGACGAAGATGAAGTTCAGGACCTACAAAAAATGTGTTAGTAGAGACGGCACGACTACACGACTACCATGTACTTGATCTTGTACAATTGGCAAAAAAAAACAATAATGTTCTCAAAATGTTTATTTCTTGCTATTAAAATTATGCATGCAACTATTTACTGTGTTCATTTATTCTATATGCTTTATGCCTTAATTGTCCCATTATCCTCATTGGGTTACTCTTTTATTCTTAAATTTCGTTCGACTAGTGCGTGAGTTTTGGGTGCTCACAGAATTGGTAAAAAAAAGTTAGAGACGTCAATTATTTAGTTGTTTTTTTTAATTTATCGTATGCTAGCATTTTGATTATCTACATTCAATTGACTGTTCATTTATATATACGGATTTATTAAATTGAGCGTAAATTACATGCTAGCACACACAAGTAGGCAATGATTTGAAATTTAACATTTTCTACGTTTTGCATAAAAGTATGCAATTGTATTCATATTTTTGAATGAAAATAAGGCTAGGAAGACAAAGGCTAGGAAGACAAAACCTAAGAAAAGACCGATGCCAACATCCACAGGATCATAGTCCGAAAAAGTAAAAGGGATCCGTTTTAAGTCGACGCGTGATATTATGCTATAAATCAATGAAGAACACGGTCTTAACCTATCAAGAAATCTCGTCTTCTCGATTTGTGGGAAAGAGTCCAACAACAATCTTTGTACTCCATCCCAAACGAAGCTTGCCAAAAGCTGGTCAACAGGGGGAATATAAAATGTCGTATGATTATGAAACAGGGGGAATATAAAATGTCGTATGATTATGAAACAGGGGGAATATAAAATGTCGTATGATTATGAAACAGGGGGAATATAAAATGTCGTATAAAATGTCGTATGATTATGAAACAGGGGGAATATAAAATGTCGTATGATTATGAAACAGGGGGAATATAATATGTCGTATGATTATGAAACAGGGGGAATATAAAATGTCGTATGATTATAAAACAGGGGGAATATAAAATGTCTTATGATTATGAAACAAGGGGAATATAAAATGTCGTATGATTATGAAACAGGGGGAATATAAAATGTCGTATGATTATGAAACAGGGGGAATATAAAATGTCGTATGATTATGAAACAGGGGGAATATAAAATGTCGTATAAAATGTCGTATGATTATGAAACAGGGGGAATATAAAATATCGTATGATTATTAAACAGGGGGAATATAAAATGTCGTATGATTATGAAACAGGGGGAATATAAAATGTCGTATGATTATGAAACAGGGGGAATATAAAATATCGTATGATTATTAAACAGGGGGAATATAAAATGTCGTATAAAATGTCGTATGATTATGAAACAGGGGGAATATAAAATGTCGTATGATTATGAAACAGGGGGAATATAAAATGTCGTATAAAATGTCGTATGATTATGAAACAGGGGGAATATAAAATGTCGTATGATTATGAAACAGGGGGAATATAAAATGTCGTATAAAATGTCGTATGATTATGAAACAGGGGGAATATAAAATGTCGTATGATTATGAAACAGGGGGAATATAAAATGTCGTATGATTATGAAACAGGGGGAATATAAAATGTCGTATGATTATGAAACAGGGGGAATATAAAATGTCGTATGATTATGAAACAGGGGGAATATAAAATGTCGTATGATTATGAAACAGGGGGAATATAAAATGTCGTATGATTATGAAACAAGGGGAATATAAAATGTCGTATGATTATGAAACAGGGGGAATATAAAATATCGTATGATTATTAAACAGGGGGAATATAAAATGTCGTATAAAATGTCGTATGATTATGAAACAGGGGGAATATAAAATATCGTATGATTATTAAACAGGGGGAATATAAAATGTCGTATGATTATGAAACAGGGGGAATATAAAATGTCGTATGATTATGAAACAGGGGGAATATAAAATATCGTATGATTATTAAACAGGGGGAATATAAAATGTCGTATAAAATGTCGTATGATTATGAAACAGGGGGAATATAAAATGTCGTATGATTATGAAACAGGGGGAATATAAAATGTCGTATAAAATGTCGTATGATTATGAAACAGGGGGAATATAAAATGTCGTATGATTATGAAACAGGGGGAATATAAAATGTCGTATAAAATGTCGTATGATTATGAAACAGGGGGAATATAAAATGTCGTATGATTATGAAACAGGGGGAATATAAAATGTCGTATGATTATGAAACAGGGGGAATATAAAATGTCGTATGATTATGAAACAGGGGGAATATAAAATGTCGTATAAAATGTCGTATGATTATGAAACAGGGGGAATATAAAATGTCGTATGATTATGAAACAGGGGGAATATAAAATGTCGTATGATTATGAAACAGGGGGAATATAAAATGTCGTATGATTATGAAACAGGGGGAATATAAAATGTCGTATGATTATGAAACAGGGGGAATATAAAATGTCGTATGATTATGAAACAGGGGGAATATAAAATGTCGTATGATTATGAAACAGGGGGAATATAAAATGTCGTATGATTATGAAACAGGGGGAATATAAAATGTCGTATGATTATGAAACAAGGGGAATATAAAATGTCGTATGATTATGAAACAGGGGGAATATATATGTATGAGTCGAAGATGTCAAGCAGTGATTGATAATTGTGGATATAGTACCAAATACTAAGATCGAGAATCCCTATCGTTTCGAAACATAATCCGTTTATTCCTACAAATTATTTGTTTAAGAATTTGCCAATTATATGAGCAGGCAATATTTGAGTATATATTTTTTTTTATAACTGATCGTATTTGAAGTTTGTTTTCTTCTTCTTTAAGTAACATAATAAGCTATGAAATGCCATTAAACTTTTGTTGCTTACTATTATTGTTTAATAAAAAAATCAACCTTTAGTTGTATGTTTTATTTGTGCCAATTGTATGAATTATTTTCACATGGTAATTACTTAAGCTATAAAGTTTCACTTTGTGGTTTCATTTCCTGGTTTGCCATTTTATTTATATATTTTTTTGCAGGGTTGCATTTATTTTACGTGTGTGTGTGTGGGTGTGTGTGTGGTTTTACATTTTGCACAAAATGGCAAGGAAATTTACATTTTTTGGCTGCATTTCTAATTTGCAACCGCAATTCGGACATGTACATATATAGTACATACGTATGTAGAGGTCTAAATGCCCTGTAGCTAAGCTTGACTGGGGTATTTTAAATGGCTGTGAAAATGTGAGAAATACAAACAATTATAATACTCACTCACTGCAGGGTATATTTCATTCTAATTAATATAATACTATTTAAATTCACACATTGTGCTTCATCTCTTCATGACTTGCTGCAGGTGAGCATTTAACGTATGCTGGCCTTTTGATTAACTAGTACATTCAATTGGCTGTTCATTTATATACGAATTTATTAAATTAGGCGTAGAAAATGATAAACTGATGTGTAAATTAGTTGTTATCACACAAAAGTATGCAATGATTTTAAATTTAACATTTTCTAGATGTCGCACAAAAGTAGGCAATTGTTTTTTGTAATTGGAATTTGATTTCAATTTGATGATTTATAACAATTTTATATTAATATACTGCTCATATTTGACTATATATAAATACATATATATGTAATAGTCGATGCCATGCGCCACATTTTGTGGTAAATACGGAAATCCCAATGTCGATAAATTAATTAGCCACACAATTTATGATTCTTTGCTAGCCAAGCGTTTTTTTCTGTGCCCCCTTTTTTTTTTTGTTTTGTTTCGTTTTGTTTGTTTCTGTTTATACGCTTATTAGTTGGCCCATTGGTTTGTCGGTTAATAATTAATGTGGCCAATTTATGCATTGTCATAGCGCAGAGTCATATATATTTGGGTATTTGTCAGGCATAAATCTGTTAGCCGAGTTTGGAAACTCTCGCCCTCTCTCTCTCTCTCTCTCACTGTCTGTCTTGCAGAGCATATCATAATTCAAATAGTTCGATTTATGTTGGCCAGCAAAGCAGACTACGTTTTGGCCACTTGAGCCGCATGCCAATCGTTATTTACGATTGCCCACAACACGCACTGCAGTTCCAGTTGGTTTTCCGTGTGTAATGCCAAGACAATTGCACCAAAATCGCCAATATCTGGCAACAGACTCAAAGTTCCTACGAACACCAACTACAACTACTCGTATTTACTGCCTCGATGCTTAGTCTGGTCATAAATTTACGTTTTTGGTTAACTCTCTGTTGCAACTTAGTCCCTGGTGTGTTTTCCCCAGTTTTTCGTATTTCCATTGAGAGATACTTGCGGGAAATATGCAAGAGAAACGAGTTGGGGGCGAGCATTTTTGGTTTTTAGAATGTATGTATGTGCCTGAGCCTTGGAATTGGCCAGAAAATGCAACTGTAACTTCATGAGATCCTTTGTAATTGGAAATTGTAGTTAAAAAGTTTGTAATTCAAAGTTTATTTTTGATTTTGGTCTGAGTCAAACTGTTTTTGTGGATTTTGTATTTGCCAATTTACGCTCTATGTGTGTTTGTGTTGTTTGCCTGTAACTTTTTGGCATTTTGACCAGTAATTGAACTCTGAGCTGTCACAATAGTTCAACGGAGTCAGTAATTAGAATTTGGCATTCTCTCTTTGACTGCTCTTTCAATTGTGGCCAGAAAGTTGTGAATTTTGTGTGAGAATTGCGATTAATTACGCTCTATAAAAGAGAGAGATTGCGAATATACATAGTCAAGTCAAATAAGTCGCTGGCTTTTAATTAAAAACAAATTCATAAATGTCTGTGCAATGCTTGCAATTTGCATGAAATCCAATTAAACTTTTTATCTAATAAATCATACGCACTGTTGTTGTTGTTGCTGTTGTCCCTGGAGTTGCAACCACAAAAGGGCAATCAAGATAAATATCTGTGAGCTGGCAGACAGCTTGACATGTGCACATTAGTTGCTCATCCAGATAAGCTCTTGTTGTTGTAGTTGTTTTAGTTGTTGTAGTTTATTTAAGCCAACAAGAACAACAACAGTGGAAGCGAAATTTGATTGCCATTTGCTGAAATTTGCTTGTGGTATACTATATTCTCCACTTGCCACACGGACGTGCCGCAGAAAGAAGTTAACAGAAGGAAAAAAAAGAAGAAAGTTGGCACGTACATGGCCTAAAACGACACCCACAAGTCCCCGTTCTTTCTCTGCCCCGTTTCTGTTTTCTCTCCTTGTTCATCATTTGCATTTGCATCCTTCGCTTTGTTTATTTGCATTCGTATTTATTCACTTTCTGGCTGCTTGTTTGCCAATGGCGAATGGCGTGTAATTTGCTGCAAGTGCAACACAACAGCTACAACAACTTTCTGATATCAATGTAAATTTTAATTTGTTTGGCAAATATTTTTGCCAACATTTTGTAGCATGAATTGAGCTGTGAAATTGCCAGCAGCAACAGCAACAAATATAATATATAAATAAAATGGTAAAGGGAAACTGCAACCACGAAGTGCCATTTGGCAATTCTATGCATTTGAGCATATTGCCAACTGTTTAGAGTGCAAAATACTCTGTAAAGCAAAACAATTAACTCGAATTTACAGGGTAAGGGGAATTTCATAGTCCTCACTGTGTGGAATGTGTAAAGTTTTCCAGCCAGAAACCAAAAGCAAAGCAAATAACGCATTAAGTTGGCAAGTACCTAAAGTAGAAATACCCTGAAATACATAAATATTAAATAATAAATAATAAATAATAAACTATAAATAATAAATAATAAATAATAAATAATAAATAATAAATAATAAATAATAAATAATAAATAATAGATAATAAATAATAAATAATAAATAATAAATAATAAATAATAAATAATAAATAATAAATAATAAATAATAAATAATAAATAATAAATAATAAATAATAAATAAATAATAAATAATAAATAATAAATAATAAATAATAAATAATAAATAATAAATAATAAATAATAAATAATAAATAATAAATAATAAATAGTAAATAAAAAATAATAAATAATAATAATAAAGTTAAAGGATATTCCACAGTCGTCATTTGCTGTATTAGAACAACTTTGAGGCAAGAAACCAAAAGCAAAATAAATATTTAAGCAAATTGGCAATAGTTAAAAGGAGAAATACCCTGTCAATCAATACAGTTTGCTGTAAAGTACAGGGCACAGCGTACATCAATAACACTTAAACATTTTGTAAAACCTTGAATTGTTAATAAATATAATTTCATAATTTTATAATTGTATATTTAAATTTTATTATAGGTTCAAAATAATATTTAGCGACTGCTTTTAATAAAATAAAATCATTAAATAAACGTGCAATTGAATAAAGCATAATATACCAATTTTGTCTAATAATACTATATAAAATAAATAGAGTAAAGGGTATTTTGTAGTCGTCACATATGAAATTTGAACAGTTTGCTGGCAAGAAACCAGAAGCATAGTACTTTGTCACTAGTTCAGAGTAGAAATACTGTGTAAATAAATACCCATTGCTCTAATTTACACAAACTTGTTCAATAATAAAATCACAATTATATATAATTGAATTTAATTGTTAATTTTAATATATTATTTTTCTATTTTATTTAAAATTATAAATTTCTTTCAATTATCTGCATTAAGTTGACGTAAAATATATAACTGGCATTATTAAAAATTCACCTTACCTTAAAAAGATCATACAGGGTATTTTCTAGTCAGCGCTTAACAAATCTGAAAAGTTTCGACGCTAGAAACCAAAACCAATAGCATATTGCCAACAGTTCTTTGTGGAAATACTTACAGGTTATCAATACAATTGGCTGCAATTTAGAGCATACAGATTTATACACTTATTATATATATATTTGTTAGAATTGTATTGTTAATTTTATATAAATTTCTACATTTCAACTGCTTTAAGTCGACGTAAATTAATCACTGGCATTATTAAAAATCCACATTAAATAAAAGAAAACCTAAAGGGTATTTTGTAGTCACCCCTTCGACAAATGTAAAAAGTTTCAACGCTAGAAACCAAAAGCATTTACCCAAAAAGCAACTGCAAAATGCAGCGGGTAAGTTTCTTGAACTCAAGTTGTTGCTTCTTTGGGCAGAAAGTTGTTTTATTTTTGATTGTCGGTACATTTGAGTGCAGAATGCAAAGTTTTGCCTGTTGAGTTTGAGTGGCAAAGCATTTGCAGGCATGTCCTGTTAACAGTGCGTATGAGTAACATTTTCCTTCCCCCCTCCTGCTGTGCTGACAGACTGTTTTCCATTTTGTAATTTTATGCTTAGGCAATGCGTTCTCACTTGCTGTGAGTTTCTTTAGCGACAGTTTATAAAGGAGACACGTTGTTGACAAGCCGCCAGTCAGCGAGCCAATTGGAGTTGGTGTCTGGCGCTGTCAGGCACGTGTAACACACACACACACACACGCACTGTTGCATGCCCCATGCCCCATGCCCCCCTGTTAGTGCCTCGAGTCTAGACAGTGTCGCTGCAAGGCTTCTTCACTCCATCGTCCTGTCGAACACTCACCATAATTGCCAGCAGCCAAAAAGTTGTAATTGAAATTGGCTTCAGCAATCGCGCTAAATATTTATGCACTCGCATTGCATTCAACTTTTATGTGCAACTTTTTCAGCCCGATTTGATAGACAGACCTTTCCTGTGGGGAATATTCCATTCTCTCTCTCTCTCTCTCTCTCTCTCTCTCTTTCTGCTCTTATCGCGATGTAAAAAATTTAAATTGCAGCTGAAAAATTGGCGGCGCCAGCAAATCTGACGCACAACTAAATGAGCCTCAGTTTGCTCTTTCTTTTCTCGTTTCTGCGCGATAAAATAAATAAAATTGACAATTTATGCAAATGGTAAAAGCTTAGAGCAAGAGACTCCAATTGTAGGCAGGGGTCAAATAAATATGCTCAAAATGAAAACAGACAGTACTTTGGGAGAGTAGCAAGAGGCGTAGATAAAAGTGGAGTTGGGAATGGAAAGGGGAATGTACACGGGCAACTAAATCAATGTTTAGAGAAGAAAAGAAAAACAAGATTGACAACACTTTAAAGCAGTTAAAAATGTATTGTACTTATAAAAGAGATTTAAATTGAATTTAACAATAATTTCTAGCTCATAAGCAACTAAGTTATAAATTAAAAAATAAATATAATTGTGTGTTTTAATAAATATTATACAACTCTACAATGTTTTCTAGCTCAACAGTGATAATTTAATAAATATAATTGTGTGTTTTAATAAATATTCTACAATTCTACAATGTTTTCTAGCTCATCAGCAACTAAGTGATAATTTAAAAAATATTCTACAATATAAAACAATGAACTAGAGATAAAACATTGTGACAGATGATATTCCGTTGAATGGCAACCATTTGGAAATATAAATTTAATAACACTTTAAATTTTTGGCCAAGAAAGGAAACAATCTTAATACCCTTGCAGAGGGTATTATAATTTTGTCTCGAAATGTGAAACGCATGAAATCAGATATGTCCGACCCTATAAAGTATATTTATTCTTTATCAGCATCAATAGCTCTAATAAAATGTGCATTGAGGTTTCGAGAGAAACTCATTAAATATTGAGGAAAATTGAAACAGTTTATTGCATTTTAATTTTGCATCGATTACAAAAAAGCAAATGGCTAAGAGAAAGTGCAAGTAACAAGAAAAATCAGTTGCATAACATTAGCAGCTGTTAAATAATGCAAAAGCAGCCCGGGTAAAGATTGCTATTAAATTGATATTCGACTCGGCGGTTTGGCATTTCAATTTGATAGCCACGATAGAGCTCTTAACTTGGCCAAACACGCTTGTAAGTTACTCAGAAATAACAACCAGATGTTCTCACTCATTACGGCTTATTACATAATTAATAATTCCACATAGAAAAATATTCGATAGTTGGTCAGAAAAGTATTTTAATAACCCATCGTCGTCGTGCGGAAAGAGCCTGCAAAATTCCTCAAACCAAACAACTTGGCCAAGTTCTCAAGTTCGTTTTTGGTCAAATCAATGTGCGAAACGTGCTAATTGCGGCAGCTGTGCAAATGTGCAAATGTGTATGCCTTGCCATTTGATAGTTGGCCATCATTTTGATGGCTTTGGGGCTCAGTCAGTTAGCCACAGTCCAACCGCCCACCGGTTCTGGCATTGAACTCGTTTAATGCGTGTGTGTGTGTGTGTGTGTGTGTGTTGGCCATTGCCAAAAAACTAATTGCCAAAGCATTAGAGTTTGAGGCAGACACCAAAAACTTTTGCATAAATGCCTCTTGGCAACACACACACACACTTAGACACACACACACACAGACACACACACTCCCCCACTGACATACAATTTTGTGGCATACTTTTAGGCCAAACTACTCGAAACTTTTGCAGTGTTCAACTGAGCCAAGTGTCGATGTTTTGAGAAACGGGGGAGGATTTATAGCGGAGGAGGAGGAGGGGAGGCGGACAGTGCGTCGTAAAAAATTGCCATACTCATAGCTGCCGTAACACGTAATGAGATACTTCAAAATGATGTTATTGCTTTATTTATAGCGTCACATAAAAGCTGCCAACGCGTTGGATTTTGCTTCAACTTTGGTTTAGGGTTTACTTTTAGAGTGGGAAAGTGAAATAGAAAGAGGGGAGTGGAGATTGCAGGTGAAGGTATGGATGTATTCAACCTGAAGTCTTCTTGTTGTTGTTTTTTACTCACTTGAGTCCATAACCTCTTCTTTTTATGTAGTTTTTTGCCAGTCGCACTTTTACAGCCGCCATTTATTCAACTGTCGCAAAGACACCTGCAGCTAAACACACACACACACACACACACACTCAGATATACACACACACACACCTATCACTGTATGGCAAATAAAAACTGCAGCCTAATAATTTTCATAAGAAAAGTGCGCCATGAATTTTGAGTAATTGCTCGTTGACTTTGTTTGAATAGATAATAATAAAATAGATAGATATATGTGTAGAGGAGTGTTCCACAAATCTCTAGAGAACAAAATATCAGAGATTTCAATTCTCAAATAAGTTATATTGAGTCACAAAATTCAGCTGCCATAAATTTATATTCAATTCATACATAGTTTTTCATTATTTATTTGGGGTTTTATTTAGAATAATATTGAATTATATTAATATTATGGAAATGGATGAATGAATAGAAATTTGATAATTTTCATCTTTATACTCGTCTCCTTATTCGGCCGAACGTAGAGCTTCCTTCTTGAGTGACTGCAGTCGACTTGCTCTCGTTGCTGTCGTCGTGCAGAACGTCTCTCGCCTGATCATCGTTTTTGGAACTCGCCGCCTTGCGAATTCATCTGTCGTCGTGTTTGCAACATTGCTGCCCGTCGTTGTTACTCGTCATTGTTACTCGTCGTTTTTACTCGTCGTTTTTACTCGTCGTTTTTACTAGTCGTTGTTACTCGTCGTTGTTACTCGTCGTTGTTGCTCGTCATTGTTACTCGTCGTTGATACTCGTCGTAATTACTTGTCATTGTTACTCTTCGTTGTTACTCGTCGTTGTTACTAGTCGTTGCTTCTCGTCGTTGTTACTCGTCATCGATTCTCGTCGTTTTTACTCGTCGTTGTTACTCGTCGTTGTTACTAGTCGTTGCTTCTCGTCGTTGTTACTCGTCATCGATTCTCGTCGTTTTTACTCGTCGTTGTTACTCGTCGTTGTTACTCGTCGTTGTTACTCGTCGTTGCTACTCGTCATTCTTACTCGTCGTTGTTACTTGTCGTTGTTACTCGTCGCTGTTACTCGTCGCTGTTACCCGTCTTCGTTGGTTCTCGTCGTTGTTACTCGTCGTTGTTACTCGTCGTTGTTACTCGTCGTTGTTACTCGTCGTTGTTACTCGTCGTTGTTACTCGTCGTTGCTACTCGTCATTGTTACTCGTCATTGTTTCTCGTTGTTGTTACTTCTCGTTATTACACGTCATTGTTACTCGTTGTTGTCTAGGGATCTAATTGTTGCTTCGTTATTGGGACTTGTGTACACAGTCCACATTTATACATTTTATACAACAAATTTACTTATTTTAAATTATTTTATTACTTTTTATGCAATTTAAAACATATATATAACTCTTAATTTTTATTTTTATACTAAAAATATCAAATATATACAACAAAAAAATCTATTTTAAATTAAATTATGCCTTTTAATTCAATTTAAAAATTAAATAACTCATATTTTTATATATTTCTATAAAAAATATCAAAAAAATAAATTACATATATTTATTTCAAATTATATTATGCCTATTTATTTACTATAATAATAAACACATCTTATTTTGTATTCCCATAATAAATATCAAATATTACTCTCAATTTCTCACTTTTATGATGAGAATCAAGAAATATGCTTATAAAATCAACTCTTTTTTGATCAAAATTATATTATAAATTCAATAAAAAACTGTTCTTTTTGTTGTTTATACTAAAAACCAAATATAAATCTGCGAGAATTGATTTTTTGTGGTTTTCGCGTTGTTAAAGTTTTATGGAACATGCCTGTTAAACAGATAAAGGCATAAAAGACAAAGTGTTGCTATAAGAAAGATTCTTTTATACGTTCTTTATAATCCCTAAAGGTTGTCAATTTCCAACGAGCAACGAAGACAAGGAATATAAAAACTAAGATAAACTTTATCAAGAAATGACTCAACTTTATTTCATGCAACTTTAGGAAGAAAAGTCTTTCATCGCATTTTCAATAAAATTCTATAAAATGTCCCCTAGTTACCCTCAGTTACCCTGTTTTCCCATTTTCCATCTCCCATGATGGATTAACAAACAGAGCTGATGCTATGCGGGCATTTAAAATGCACTTTGACCCCGCAACATTGCATTAAAAAAATAAAAAAAAGTGCAGTGAAAATAAAAGAAAATTGTTTTCAACCAACAAACTGGCAGGCAAAAAGGGAAAGCGGGAAAAACTGGCATTAAAGTGCATCAATTTAATAATGCAAACATGCAGCAAGTTGCATTAACTTTTCCCTTAAATTTGCATAATTGCTGCGAGTCAGGCGAGAAAGAGAAGGAGGAGGAGGAGGAGTGAGCGAGTGAGGGAGTGCGGGAGTGAGTGAGAGAGTGAGAGAGTAAGACATAACACATGCGTGTGCGTCCAGCACTTGGCACAATTAACGATTTTTCATGATTTTTCATGATTTTCCATGCAGGCAATTTGCATAAATCAGTGCAAAGTATCTGTGACAACAAAGTGTATGTATGTGTGTATGGCTGAAGGGGGAAGGGGGGAGGAGGTGAAGGTAACGGAAGCGGGGAATGTGGAGATTGCTGTTGAAAAATGTTTACACATTTGCAACTGTCTGAAGGTCAGGGCGAGGGCGGCAAGAGGACGTGTCACGAGGGCTGAGACTGCGACATGATTTAGGCGCCAGGCCACAGCACTGAGTAATTGCGCGGTGCGTTTGCCACTGTCGAACAGTGGCAAAAACGGCTAGAATAGCTTATAAAAATGAATATAAGTAAATGTATAGTTATATATATAAATATAAATAATATATATAAATTTAAATATTTATTAGAATTAGATATCTGCGAAAATAACATAGATATCGAACTGTATGCCTGTCTATTAACTGCGTGTGGTTTTTAGATAAAACAATCGACATTTTCGACAAGCATAATACTTTTGTTTATCAGTTTATTAGTTTCTTAAAGCAATTATGTATATTATAATAAATTAAGACAATATTTAACATGCATTCTAAACGTCTAGGGATTAACCAGATGGCCAGAAGTTTCAGAGTATTTAGATTAACAATAGAAACAAAGATCACTTAGACATATTTATAAAATGTTATGTACTACTTTATTTGGGTAAAAACACAAATAAATAGTCAAAAAACTACAAGTATTTTAAGGCATTTAATTTGTCTGTCTGTCCACCCGGCCGTCTGTCTGCCCGTCCGTTGGTTTGAGAGCCTAGATCTCAGAGACTATAAGAGCTAGAGTCACCAAATTTGTTATGTTGGTTCGTGTATGGGCTAAGCAGTACCAGTGTGTGTTAAAACGTTGCCACGCCCCCTTCCGCCTCCGTAAATCGAGACCAACACTTTTGAAATCCCAGAAAACGAGAACTACTAAAGCTAGATTTCTGCATTTTGGTATACAAGACAAACATCGAGATTCTAATGTATCCTGAATATTTCATTGCGATCGGACAATAAATTTGGAAGTTATACAAAACACAATATTACTCAGTGTCGGGCCAAAGGAAGAAGAAGAGCACATTGACGTTACAATACTTCATAGGGTATTTGCCCACTTTAGGGAATTAATAAAAACCTCAAGGTTTATATATAAGCATCTAAATTTGTTAGTATTATTTCCTTTTTGAAGAATAAATAGTCTCTCAAAGTCGACTTCGATTGTAGTATTTCCGACTGGTTTATTTTAAATTTCTTAAACATCTTTAATTATAGAAAAACTCATTTGTTTTGCAAATTTGACGGAAAGTATTCCCAGAATGTATAAATATGAATATTAACATTAAACAAACATAATCAATAAGTTGCATAAAGTGTTGTTAATCGTATAGAATAAAAAAACAACATACTTTCAATTAATTGAAGTTAGTTTAACCGTTTCACCCACTGTGTGTTGATGGCCCACGTTCTGGCCATGTGTCTGCTCTTGGCCTGGTCACGATTTGTTGCTGTTGCTTTAAATTAATTTATGCACAACAACAGCAAGAAGAGTAGCAGCTGCCAAAGGGAGTGGAAATGGTTAACGACTAAGTGGCCGCTTCAGCAAAATTAAATGCACTCAACAACGTTGTTGTCGTTGTTGCTCGCGTTGTTGTTGCTGTTGCTGTCGTTGCTGTTGCAAGCGGCCTTAACGGGGAATTTATTGTTATGGCAACACAATGTGTTTAGTTTTATGGGCCATAAGATGCATAATGTTCATGCACTAGACTGCATTTAGCAGCTGAGTTATTCAAGGCGTAATTACAACTAAACAATAAAAAAAAAATCTACTTAAGCCATATCCTTAGAAAGGACACAGGATCATGGACTCTGCTGTCCTTTTTGTTTCCAAGTGGAGGCAGCTTAGTGTTCGCTTCATTGAATTCTAAAAGCATCTTGCAGCCAAAAGCAAAATCCCCCAAGCAAACAAAAGACCAAAAGCAAAATGCAAAATGCAAAATGCAGATTATACATAAAAAGCAATGGCAACTGCAATAGCAACAACAACAACTACAGCAACAACAACCACCGCAATGGGTCGTCAAAAGTCAATTAACTGGCAACACTGGCAACAACTTCAACTAATTAGCCTGTGCTTCGCCTCAAGGGTTGTGCCCTCTTCAGACCCAGATCCTCCTCCATCTCCACCTCCTCCTCCCCACTGACTTGCTTGTTTCACTTACCTCTGACGCGCTAAGTTGCGTGCTAGCAAAAAAACGTTGCCTGCTTTTAGGCGAGCGCATAGAATTCATATAGAAGCCACGCAAGTGCTTCACGTTGCTGTTTTAGCTAGACTGACTGTGTGTGTGTGTGTGTGTGTCTGTGCTTGTGTGTGGCATTCCTTACACCTTGAAGAATATATGTGCAAAACTAAAGACAGTTGAGCATACCTAAATAATTAAAATATTGCATAGAAAATTTATTATACATAAATACTATTTTTTAAAATTAATTTTATATTATAAGATATGAAATATTTGTTATATATATATGAAATATATTATAACAAACGATTATCCGAGAGTACTAGCAATTATGCGGGTTTTCGTAATGCTGATGATCTCTTTTATTTAAAATAATTAAAAATATTAGTTTAAATAACAACCGCAGCAAATAATAAATGATTTATAAAGAACTATTTACTAATTCTCAATCAGTTGTGATTCACGACATCTGTAGAGATTTTACTGACCATTGCACTGGAAAAGACAGAGAATTAATTCATTAAAAATAAATATAAAATTAAAATTAATTCATTTAAAATATATTTTAAGCCATTTTGTTCAATTTAAATATGCATTTTAATCAATTCAATAAATTTGAAATTATATCAAAGCTCTGAACAAATATTTTGACATTTTGGAAGCAAACAAATTTAGTTTTAGAAATACCTAGAAATGTTTTTGCACTGCCTTTGGCTTGTAGAAAATGTTTTTCTTTTTTTTCCCGGTACTTTGTGCTGTTAATTTGCATAACAGAATGTTGCTTGAAAGATTTTCTTAATATGTTTACAAATGTATGCAAAGAGTTAAATTTTCAGCTAGAGAAAATTGCATTGCATGAATTTTATTTAATTCGAAACTGTTGGATTAATAAAAAGTGTTGAATGTTTAAACAATATGTTTCTTAAACTTTTGGCTGTTTATTTACACATTTAACTTTATTTAAAGTTTGTTATCGACTGTCTTAGTAATTTATAGTATTTAGAATTTGAGTTCACAAGAAAAATAGCATAAATAATACATATATAAATTAGTTATGACTAAATCAAAATATACTATTAGTTTATTTATAACGAAAACTGTATTTATATCAAAATATTTGCAGCAGTTGAAGTTTGAATTTCGAATATGATTTATGGTGTTTCATTCACTTTCTCTTCATCTCCTTCGAGTATTTAGTCAATTTATTAGCTTCCGAATTGATAACTGGATATTGTTTGTCAACAAGGAGAAGCCGAATATTTGTCAAGAATTGTTGTACATTTATGATATCAATTGCTTTACTTGTTCTAAACCAAATACAAATATAAAGCTGGGGGAAATAACACAATAAATATGAAAAGAGAAATAATTTACAAGCTGCTTCCAAATCGATGCCCCAAATTGTTGAACCAAACTGTTGTCGCAACTCTGAGCTCAGAGCTGCACGGCAAGTTTAATTACAATGTCTTCGTCTATCTTATCAGCTTGTACTAGTCTCTTCTACAAGATACTGATAGCAGACAGCATGCAATTGTTGTTAGTTCTTGGCATACTAGTTTCATTTCCAGACAAACTCTCAGCCCGCACAGATGTCAACTCGAATCATTCGATGGCTGATTCCATTTGGCAGGCATTGCGCATCATGTTGCAACTGCCGGATTTGCTAGGTAAGCTCAAGATTTGAATAGAGGGAGAGGTTCAGAAATAGCTCGAGTGAATACTCAATATTTACTGTAAGAATTAATAAGAACACAGACAAAATATCTAAGAATATAATGGAATAAAACCAAGGTAAATGTGAATAAAAATAAAGCGAGCACTTGGAAATTTAAATTTAAGGAAAACCAATTGGCAAGAATACTGTTAGCAATATAAATGTTTATTTAACTGTGCAAATTTATAAACAACGCATAATTGTCCCTTAATAATAATTTACACTTAAACAATTCAAGTGTTTAACACTTTTCAATGCAGCTATTGTGTGTGTCAATAAATTCTCAGCTAAATATTTAGAGTTGATGGAAAGTCCAACATAAAATGTAGTGATAGAAAAAAATCAAAATAAATATTTATTGGCAGTGGAATGCCCAACATTACCAAAACAATTTATTGAAAACTGTCTATTTTTTCAGCTATTTCCCTCATTTAGTCAAATAATCAATTAAATTTGAAGTGATGCAAAAAATAGTAAAGTTAAAATGGTATCAAGTTTCAGTGTGATTTAGAGATAGTTGAAAAGTTTAAATAACTGTGAATTGCTGGAAAAACCAAACTAAATAAATGACATTATTATTTCAGTTAAGAGGTGTTTGATTAAACAATTGTTACACCATTTATATAGAAGTATTTACAATAAATATAAATACTTAATTTATTTTAAATGCTTTCATTTAAAAGCTATGTTAAAATATTATTTAATTTTGCTGATTCCTTTACGATTATTTCTACAACTTTGGCAACATTTTAAACAAGCAAAAAGAGTTATAAAACAAACGTCAAAAATATATCAATTGATTAATTAACAAATTCTTTTGATTACAACTTTAACTAAATTCTACAATTTTACTAGTTGTGTTCTTTACTTGTTTTTATTCCCAATTTTGGTATTCTTAGAATAATAATATCTGTTTTATCTCTAATCCAGTTAATTTCATTCTTTCTGTCAGTATTATGTTGTCTTTGGGGCAGCGGTCTCTCCTTGGGCTATTACCTGAAGTCGGCCTTTGTTTACGACAATCTCTGGCCACATTGGTACGCATTGGTGGGTGGCTTAATGGCCTTGATCTTGGCCTTGGGCTGGACTCTGCGCAAGCGTAGCAAACAAAGATATAGCTATGATCATTACTATATCATCTTTTATGGATTACTGTGTTCGCTGCTCGGCAGTTGCTTTATGCTCAGCAAACAGTTGGGTGAGTTTTGAGTGACGAGTTGAAGTTGTAAATAAGTTGACGTATGCCCAGAAAGAGTTTTCAGTCTATCTTCCCATTTTGACAGCATTTATTTATTAGGATATGGTGCCGAATATATTGTGAGCAAAACTTAGAGTTTCGTCGTGCAGAAATGTTATGTTAATGAATTAATTTTTATATTAATTATTCATTTAAATGAAATTATTATAATTTGTTTTCATATATAATATTTTTCATTTGATTATTGTTAGTTAAAATATGTAGTAAGAAAATGAAGGAAATAGTATTAAAAATATTTAAAAAACTACATTTCGAATTTGCCTCAAGCAGGGTTCGAACCCTGGACCTTCCCCTAATGCAAGAGTCGGTCACGTCACGCACTAAGCCAGCGAGTCTAACTAAACTCGGCTCTACATAAGCAACACTGTCAGCTTTAATATTTTCGAAGTTTATTATTCGATCGTTATGAAATTTTCAGCAGACATCACCAAATTAATAAGCTTTGAGTATGCTTAATTTGAGCTGTGTCTGTATCTGTCAAGTCAATTCCTTACACGACTCCAAGTTGAATTATATTTGCAGTCAGAGAAATAATAACAGAAGGGTTTAAATGGGAATACGTCAGCCTGTAGAACTTGTCTGGTTAACTTACCCTAATCTCTTTAATTTCTTTCAGCTGTTAGTTACTACTTTAGTTTTGTTGGCCTGAGCGTCATCTTTGTGGCCAGCTTCAGTTATGTGAGTCTGCGTAGTGAAGCCTCTGGACTTCGTCCCGCTCGCATTGCTTTGGGCAATGCCTGTCATGCCTGTGGTCTGACTTGTGGCTTTGTGCTCTTCAACGAGTTTGAGCCACAACGTTGTGGACTGATTACACTGGGAGTTAATTTGCTGCTGCTGCTGCTCGTCTGCCTCAATGAGCTGCTGCAACATCTGGGCACACATGACTATAAACAGTCGCGAGATCTGGTCTTTAATCTGCTCAACGAGGAACGTTTGGTCTTCCTGGAGCGTCAGGCAATCTTGGCACAGTTTGTGGCACGTACCGACTATACTCTTCTAGCCAGTCGCCAATGGTTGGTGCTGCTACTGGGTGGATTTGTGCTGCTGCTGCAACGCTGTTGCCTGTTGCATTCCCCAGTGCATCTGCAACTCATGTGGAGTTCTACCTGGGCATTTATGGAACGTTCCCAGCTCTATGCTCCCTTTGCACTCTATGCCGCCGGCTGTGGCCTGAGTGCTCTGCTCCTGCTGCGCTATACACCCAAGTTGGTGTATCTACTGTTTGGCGTCATCCAGCTAACACTCGTCGTCGCCCTGCTCTGTATCTACGAGGAGGATCTGCCGGAACACTGTTTCCTCTTTCTCTGTCTCATCTATGCGTCAAGTGGTGTGTTGTCCAGCCAACTGATTCACTGGCTGCTCGAGTGCTCACCTTTTCTGTATGCTGAGTTGTCGCTCGCCATTGGATTCTCCCTACAATTGGCCATCATGGAAGCGTGTAAGTATGAAGTTGGCCTGGACAATACGTGGACTGCTCTTTTGGCCAGCAGCCTAACGTCACTCTTTGTCACACTGTTGGCCATTTTGTTAGTTGTCTGGCTGCAACCACGATCTGCGAGTCTCGTCGATGTACGCAATCGCCTGCTGGGAATTCGTCGCCGCCATTTGCCCGCCTCCCAGACTCAGTTCTGGCACACGAATCATTTCCTGGCCCACGACAAACTTCCGCATGAATTGCAGTCCGTCCAACTGGACAAATCCCGCGTCTTTCAGCAGTTTCCAATTAGCGCGTCTGCTGTCAAAGCCAAAGCGGACAAGTTCTAATAACAAAGCATTTGCTCTCAGACTCAGCTCCCATTACTCATCATCATCATCATCGTCATCGTCATCGTCATCATCAGCACTCGCTTCGAATTTCCCTCCTTATCTTATCTTCTTATCAGCGACGCCTTGTCAACTGCTCGTTGCTGTCAAACTGGGCGCATATTAAACAAACATTTACCTATTTCTCAATTTAAGCACAAATTTAATAAACAATGTTGGCAACTAAAGCTATTTCAAGTGCACGCTTAACTAATTTTTACGGCATTACAGCATTTTTAGCTGGGATATTGAAGAGACAAATAAGCTAAGTGACAAATTTAAGAAAACAAAAAGGGGGAATGGAAAAAGGGAAGGAGAAACTTTGAAATGCAAGTAAGAAACATATTTAGAGTACAAAAATTAAGAAAAATCTAGCTCATTTATATTAGTAAAATGTAACTTTGTAACTCTGGCTGAACATCATTATTCAATAGTAAAATACATATACATATATTTTATTTATTATATTTTTTGCTGGTTACTTTTTAAGAACATTTCTGGAACTTAATCAAAATATTAAACAGTAGAAGGAAAAAAAACAAAAGATGAAAGCCAAAATATTATATATATAATATACAACAATATACAGACAGAAAATTTAATTTTTTTTTAAAAAGAAAAACTGAAAAAGAGGACTATTAAACAACTTAAGCACTAGATTAAACAAGCAATCGCTAATAATAATTTCTCTTTCGCCAGTATCATTCAGCATTTCGTCACGGACATAACGTAGTTGCAAATATGCAGCGCAAAAGCTAGATGTTATATTAAACCTTTCATCGTCGGTAGCATTCAGCTTTTCTCACAATGTATAGCTTTCAGCTTTTTTGTACCGATACATTGTATAGCGCCAAAGCGGCCGACAGCGCAAATTAGATTGTCATATGTGTTCTCGTTTGCGCAAATGGCATTTTCATATGCTCTCTCGCTCTGGCCAACAATTATGAAATAATGGATTTAAAACAAATTCCCTAATATCTCCCTTATTTATGGGTCAATCGCCATGAAACTTGCAGTTAAATTACAATTAAATTAAGAGTTATGGAGTATCATATTTAATACAAATTAAATATATTCAATTCAATTTATTTTGCTTAAAGTACACACACTTTAAATTGACTAAATCAAAAATTTAACGCTAAAACATAGCGCAAAGTAGATAAATTAAAGTATATTTATTAAAACTCTACAACATTTAACTCTAGATGGTAAACTTTAGCCACAAAAGTGTAAGTATCCAAATATTTGCAGTTATCAAACTCTGTTTAAATGGGTTTTTTTTCAGAATAAAATCAATATACAGAATTGGTTGCAATTTAATTATAATTTACTTAATTATTATTTGGCAAATATTGAGTTAAACGCACTGGAGTTTAAACTGAAATGGAGTTAATTAATTTTCACAGCACTTGCCAGCTCTTCTTCAGTTGGCCATAAGAATAAACGTTAAGACTCCACCTACTTCCTGCTCCTCCTGCTTGACCATCTTTAAGGAACAACAGCAAATGATTTTTATTGATTTTTAACAAATTAAATTGCGCGTTAACCGCAAACTGAATTTATCATAAAGATGGTTTATCAGTTGCGACTGTTCTTACCCCTACCAGCATATTTTCCCCATTTCCCCTTTCCCCTTTATCACTTTTCAGCGGTTTGCCAGGCTTTTGCCACAATTTTATTGCCAAAACATTAAACATTTATATCCGCTATCAATTTCGTTATGTCGGAAAAAGCGTAATCGCATTGCAGTCGACGTCTTCGTCTCTGGCACAATTTTTCCGGCTCCTACCTAATTTAATTTACGTAGAAAACCCGGCCGCAACGTGCTATGGCAATAAAAACGTTAAATTTGTTTATTTTCCCAACAAAAAAAAAAAAGGCTGGCAATGTGGGAGGGACGGGGACGTTGTTCTCGTGGGTTTTGCCCATTGAATGGTCCCAGTTCGATTTCGACGTTTGCTCTTTCTGTGTGTTGTTTTTGCTTTAACTTCTGCTTGCTGTTTAGTGTAGCATACCTCCAGGCGCACATTGAAAATGCGCTCACATCGCACACAAACACAGATACACACACACACACACCCACCCACACAGACGACAGAACACACTCTGGAGGCATGTTTTAGTCCTTTTGTTTCCTGCATCGCCATTGTTTTTAAGTGTATCCCTCAGCTTCCCATTTCCCATTTTCCACTTTCCACTTTCCCGTTTGCCTTTGCCTTTGCCTTATCACTAATGAAGTGGCCAATGAACTGCGACCCAAAGATTAAAGCCGAATTAAATGGCTCTCCCCCAAAAGTTGATTGATCGAAAAAGGTGCATGTAGCAATTTGGCCAGCAAAGAGAAAGGAATTCTCCGAAATAAGTTTCCCATATATGTAGTAGTACATACATTTATATACTTAATATACTGCTACTTTTTACGTGGGAATGCGTGGGGATTAAGGCAACTTTTAAATGTCGGGGCAACCGAGTTTCGTGGTGCTTAAAAAGTAATTAAACAGCAGCAAAACTTTATATAAAACACCTGATTTACGCCAGCTAGAACTAAAAAGTTATTCAAGTGGATTTCCACACAGAGGAAAAGTTGGCGGAATTGTCAAAAGAAATGTTTCGTAAATCTCCAACTCCGATAAATCACAAATTGACTTGTTAAATTCGTATTATGACATAATAAAAGTTGTCGATACGGTGAATCAAATAAGCTTCTTGGGAAAGTAAATTAATCTGTATTTTGACATATTTTAAGCTATCGAAATTATTGTTAAAATGTTTTGCAAATTTCTTATTCTCTTAAATCTTTACTAAGACAAAGAGGAAAGTTTTTTTTCAAATGTCTTTTCTTTTTAATTACAGTTTGTCTACGTTTAATTTGCATATGAGGAAGTTGGCCAATATAAAGGGTAAGTGTTTAATAACAATTCTTGGTATATTTTATCGCACATTAGTATGTTACAAAAGTGCTTTGTAAATCTCTGATACTTTAAAGTCTGGGAAAAATCTCTTTTCAACTTAAATCGCAGACTTCATTCTTAAATCTGTAGTTAGTCTTAAATAAATTTAGTGCAATTGTATAAATCTATTTGTCTGCATAAGAATTTTAATTAGATGTAATGAAAATTAGAGAAATTGGGTTGAGAGTCTTCTTTAAATTACTTTATACTTACTTTATAATGAGCTTCGTCAGTTATTTAAATAAAATAGTGTCGAAATTGGGTTTAAAATATTATTTAAATCTTTTTATACCCTGTGCGAGAATATTAAGTTTGTTATAATTATGTAACAGGCAGAAGGAAGCGTGGCCATAACCCCATAAAATATATATATTCTTGATCAGCATCAATAGCCGAGTCGATATAGCCATGTCTCTCTGTCCGTCTGCATGTCTGTCCGCCTGTCTGTCCGCCTGTCCTTCCGTATGAACGAAAGGATCTCAGAGATGGTAAGAGCTAGAAGCTCATAACTTGACTTGAGATTTGCCACACATGATGAGTATCTTGTGGTCATTGTGTCCAGAAAATTCCATCACGATGCCACGCCCCCTTCATTATATTAGGTGTGAATTTGAGGAGGACCTGTAGGACTTCATGGTGTATTACGGTTGGGGTCCCGATTGGTCGGCTTGTTGTCTGACAATTCAAAATTTGACATAGTAAGTATGTATATATCTGGACATAACAGAAGTTGCCAAAATCTTTTTAAAATTACTCTGCAAATATGTTTCTTTAAGAACTTAAGGTTTTCTACGTATTTAGACATGGAGCAAGTGATTTTAGATTTATTTCGCTATTTAAAAACAATTATTCATGTTTAATCTGAGTTTGGTCTGTTTAATCACATTTTTATATGTGCAAAATTAAGTTTAAGTTGTGACGCATTTGTCAACATCTTTATTTGTATTTAGAGAACTTGATAGTGTTTTAACAATCTCTTTATCCGCCTATATACTGTAGTTGAATGAAGTAAATATTTACGAAATTAGATCGAAAATATGTTATAAATTTCCATCTCTGACACAGAATACTTTTGCATACTAACGCTTTTATTTAGTCTTAAGGAAAGTTTTGAAAATTTAGGCGAAAGTGTTTAGTCTGTTGAATCATATTTTTAAATATTCAAAATTACTTCCAAGTCGTTAAAGAATTAATTTGTATTTAAACATTGACTTACTTGGTTCAAAAATATTTAATAAAACTTCTACTGCAATAAATCATACATTTCCACATTAAATTTTCTATTTAGCTATAAGAAAACTCTTGAAATTGAGGCGAAGTGGTGTTAAGTCTGTTGAATCACGTGTTTATTTAGTAAAAAAGTCTAAGTCTAAGTTGTGGGTCGTTTGTTACCAATTTGCTGTGGTTACTACTGGCCACTAGTCCTCGTGTTAAGTGGGTTAAAAAAGCAGATCGCGCTGTTGACGCCTCAGAGATGAGTGCAACAGCTATAGGTTGCTTTTTCTCTTTCTCCGCTTGACATTCTCGGCATCGTCGACGGCCAGAGCGAACTTTTGGACAACCTCGGGCAATTCTTGTTCCTCCTTCGCATCCATTGTCCAGGTCTCCAGATGCGGAGGTCTGTGATGCATAATAAAGGGATTGATTACAGCTGCCACCCCGGGGGCATTATTAAGATGCACATGATGTGTGCCCTCTACCTCATGGAGTTGAAAGTGAGGATTGTTGGAGCGCAGTATATCAATCACCTCCTGACTCTCCTCATCGATGAAATTCGACTCGGATCCCTTGATCACGCAATAGGGAACATTGCGTATGGTGCGCGCTAGCTCGGCGGCAAAGGGTGGACTCGTGTGGAACTCAAAGTAATACTTGCAACGTCCGTCACGGGAGAAGAAATACTTATCCGGATACTTAGTGGACTTGGCCACATTCCGTTCGAGTATGTGATGGGCATTCTCTAAGGTCACAGATCCTGAGGAGCCTTGATGCAGCACCTTCTCCATATCCTGCCATGTATAGGCGGGAGGTTCCTCCCTCTTGGCATTGGCGAAACGTTCATCTTCCACCATATAACGTTCGATGTTTGTGCGTAGATAATCAATCTGGGACGGAGGTTTACGATAACGTGTCCTCACAATATCCACACTGATCAGCATGTCCAGGCGATGGGGATAGAGCGAGGCAAAGACGAAGCACAACATCGCACTCATCGAGTGCGCCATCAGCGAGACCTTCGGCCAGTTATATTCCTCCATAATCCGCAATATCACACACAGGTAGTCCGTGAAATGATACGCAATCCCCTCCGGCAGCTTTGAGGAATACCCGTGGCCAGGCAGATCGATGCACAGCACGCCCAGGTGTTTGGGCAGCAGCGGCAACAGTTTGTCCCAGGTGCCCAGATTGTCCAGCCAGCCGTGCAGGGCCAAAATGGGACGTACCTGGCGATTGCCGTACCAACGTCCCACCACATATCCCCAGGGCATATTGATGCGCACATCCATGGGCTGCAAAAGGGAAGGGGGTGAAAAGGCAAGGGAAGAACGAATTAGTTGCTAATTGACAGGCCAAAGTTTGTGCGACCGGGAATATCCCGCGGCAGCTCAACAAAGGACAACAGTCCGTCTGTCGAGTATGTGCCCCATATGCCGGGTTAATAAGACCTGACCAAAAAAACATGCAAAGGTAGCTAAGGTAGCTAGCTAACGAACTGTAGATACGCTTTCCTTCTATACCTGTATAAGAACTGCATACAGTCTTGGGCATCGATGATATGCACATGTTTATTTGGTTTATTTTTATAGTAAATAATATTTTGAAATTATTAATAATACTATATTATATGCAATATATCTAAACTAAAGTACCAAATATGTATAAATAAGTAATTTACTATATTTTAATTTTGTTTATAAAATATTATGTTAATAAGAGAACATTTTCTAAAAGTTAACTGGGTTAATTAAACTGGTTAAGCGATTGAAGAAAAGCCAAATAATCTTTTTCTTCTTGTGCTATTTGTATGGCTATGGCTGTAAATCGACTTGGAAAACAATAGATTACCAGAAATGTGTCAAACATTTTATAACAAAAGAATAACATTAGATTAGACTTCAATTTTAAGGAAATAACATTGCTCAATCTTATCAAATACAGCAACTATTCTGTTTAATTTATGACAAAATTAGTGTATACCCAATTCGATGTAGGAGGAATAATATAAGATTATAGATTGTTAAATAATTCGCATTAGCTTATTTATTTTATATTATTTATTTATGCAGAGTTGTTTGCCAAGGCTACAAGACAAAGTTTATCAAATACTACAAACTGATAGCTAATAATCTATTGTTAGTGTATACCTAATTCGTTGTAGAACATTAAACTCCAACAATGTGTTAAACATTGCAAAAGAAAAAAAACTATAGTAAAAGATTAAAGATTGTTAAAGAAATTGCATTGTTAAAGCTTATCAAATACTACAAACTGATAGCAGTTAATCTCTTGTGTTTAACAAAGTTAGTGTATTCTTAATTCGTTGTCAATTCAATGATTTGATCAATCGTTTGGTTTACACGGCAAAAAGTTCAAACAATTGACAACTGAGCGACGACACAAGGTGCAGATTGATGGCCAGCAATCGAAATAATTCCAGTCGACAATTTATCATCAGTCTTTTAGTTTTTTATACTTTTTTTTTTGGAGACAAGACAGACAGAGGGGGAGCGGGGGGCGGGGAGGGGTATCAATCGATAGGGGAGTATCTGCAATTGACTGCAGCACATGCAAAACTTTAAATGTCGACAAATGGATTTTCGTAGTTTTTCGCCACAAAAAAACTTTTCACAGTTGTTGCTTTTCCAAGAGTTTTACTTGCTCAAGTTGAAAATTAGCGCAAAATGCTTTCAAGTGTGACGGAGTCGGTAAAACTTTTATCTGCCTTTCCCTGCCCCTTCCTATATCCCTCTTCCCCTCTGTTCCCTTTTTGAGGAAAATACATTGATGAACTTCTAATGAGCTTAATAACAGCAAAGGCGTCCACAAGTTTCAAGTTCCAAGTTCCACAAACTGCAACAAGTTCACTTATCAGACTAGAATCGGAATGTCAACTTAAAGTGAGTAGAAGAAGAATTACGACGGTAGCTGTTCATGTCTAGACTATTGAATAGAGTACAAATGTGTACACAGAAAGAAATACAAAATTAATCAATGATTTCGGCATTAAATCAATGCTCAATTGTGTCAAAAGTTGAAAGATTTAAGTTGTTCATATAGCGTGTACGAAATACAGTTGGCGAAGTAATTGTTCTGACATGCAAAAAGTATCACACATTTGTTTTAAATTTTTTAAAATAATTAAAATTAATTAATCTTATTTATTTATTTAATTGGAACTAGGTTTTTAACGATTACAATTAAATAGATAAAAAAGACAATAGAAAACAAGAATATTTAGTTTTTATAATTAATATAATATAATAAAATAAATAACAATACATTAATTATGAACACTTTTAGCAAATATTTTGATCAACTAAATATTTTAGGTTTATTTGCACATATTTTAATGCTGACTCATTGTCATTTGAGTCATATAGTTAGCTAAGAAATTGTTTTGACATGGAAAAGGTATCAAATATTTGTTTTTTATTTTTAAATAATTAAAGTCACTAAATTTTATTTATTTATTTAATTTGCGCATGGATCTAAAAAATTAAATAATATTTTAAATAGAAAAAAAAACAATTATTTTTAATAGATATAATAAAAGTAAATTAGAATAAATAATATGTGTACACAAATTGTTAAATTTATATAAACAACTATTTGATTACTTAAAATTACTTAAATTTCAATTACAATTTTTATTTCACTCTAAACAATGTTTTTTAGCATAAGTAATTTAATAGAAATATTGTACACGAATAACTTAAATATTGTTGACTTATTTGCATATTTTAATGCCGAGTCATTGTCATTTGACAAATACAGTGAGCTGAGTAAATGTTTTGACTAATTTAAAAAATACCAAAAATTGTATTGCGCAAATAGAAAAAATATTTGTTTATTTAATTGTTTTGCGTTATCTGATTTTTTAAATGTAGTTATTAAAGAGCAGTTATTATTTCAGTTAAAATAAATGTTTGTTTTATTTATTTATTTAATAAAACAATTATTTTTGCAATTTCAGTAAGTCAAGTAATTTTATTGACTAAATTTAATATTCCCAGAACTTTATTTTACAATAAAATATTTGTTTATTTAATGTTTTTCTTTTACTTTTACTTCAATAAAGTTTTTAAAGTGCATTTATTATTTTAATTAAAAGAAATAATTGTTTTATATATTATAATGTCAAAAAAATTACTTATTCAACTTACAGTAAGTCAAGTAATTATTTACACTTACTTAAAAATGTATAAATTGTTTTACTTTATTTATTTACATTTTCTTATGTTATTTTTGTTGTAAGTGGCTAAGAAAAATATAAAAAAGTCCATTAAATATTTTTAAAAAGTAGCAAACAAATAAGATAATTTATTACTTGCTCAAAATAATTACTTGACACACTGTACTTGGCAAATAGAGTTAAATCAACAATTTTATGACGAATAAATGCTTAAAAATACTTGTTAAATTAAGGAATTTTAGACTGAACTTTAGAATGTTTTCTTTTCTGTTGTGTATTGACTTTGATTCTCGCTGCTTTAATCTTATCAAACAGACATCGCTGGCGACTTTTGCCACTGATAAGCAACAACATTGGCATTGGCTTTGAGACTGCAATTGGACCGGTTAACGGTTAACGGTTCAAAGGTGATGCCAGACACGTCTTTGCATGTTTGGTATCATGTTCGATAAGCATTGTTGTTGTTGTGCAACATTTAATAAATGTTTATTATCGGCAGTTTGTTATTTAATTACCTGTTCATGTTCTGCTTCAATTCCCTGGTTCTCTGCATTTGTTGTTGTTGCTGTCATTTTGTTTTACATATATTTTAATATATACACGCTTATTCACATGTGTTTTACTTAATTTAGCACAACTGTTTACGCGATTGTATAATAATAATAATAATAATAATAATAGTGTGAATGCGATTGGCAGCGCTCCGCACGCTCTCAGCGCTTAAGTTGAACTGAAGCAAATTCACTTTGTATCGCCCTTTAAATAACTTGTCAAGTGTGAGCGTATTTGGCGCTCAGCGCAAAAGAGCGCCAGACTGACCTTTAATCAGACAATTAACGCGCAGACGATGGAACAGCGAGCAGACAGAGTGAGGGTAAGGGAGAGAGCATAGCGCTTGATCGTGTGCGAGCAGATCAGCTTAACTTTGTCACATCACACAAGCACACAAACACAAACAGAAACAGTTGTAGACGAAGAGAGCATGAGCACAAGCAGTGCTGGCAATTCCGCTATTTTTTCGTTAGTTATGGAAATTTGGGAATTTCAGACGCGGGAAAAATATGGTAATATAAGGATAGTGGAAATGTAAGTTATAATGAAAGAATTACGATACAAAGTGGTGACCGTTGCAGGATCAGTTCTGATTCAGAAATAAAATATGCTTTATATGGTCAAAGCTCGCTCATACAAGTCAATTTTTAATTAACGCAGAGTATAAACCAGTCTAAAAATATTATAGTTTTTTAGCTAATGAGCATTTTCTAGCTTTTTGTTGATATAGCTTTCTTAAGCCCTAAAGTATTGGCATCACTGATTATAACAAAGCAGTTGGCCAACAAAGCACAAACCAACTTAATACTATTATAGCTTTTTAGCTGGCTTTTTAGAGCATTTTCTGGCTTTTTGTTCATATAGCTTTCTTAGGCCCTTAAGAGTTGTCATCACTGTTTATAACAAAGCAGTTGACCGTCAACTAAAAACTCTCTTATTATTAAGCAAGCAGTTGGGTGGGTTGTAGAGGTGTGTGGAGGGAAGAGGGGAGTGGGGCCTAGCACACGTGCGTTATAAAGCTTCGCTTAAACCAACTACAGCTTATCTGTAGTATTAAAGTAGAGTAAGCAGTAACAATAAAATTGCTGCCTTGCCTACTAACACTCTCTCTCTCTCTCTATTCCGTTAACAAGTAGAGTAGAGTGTTGAGAGCAGAGCGAGAGCACAATATGTGCGCAGCCAGCTCTGTTTAGAGTCCAACTACAGCTTATCTCACTTAGCAGCAACAAAAGTGCAAGCAGTTCCGGCAATTCAGTGAGCGGTAGAGAACATAGTTGGAGAGTTGCGCTTGTTTGAGTGCATTTCCGGCTGTATGTAATACTCAAACAAAATCAGCCAATCGTAAAGTGAGCACAAACTTAGCTCGCTTCACTTTCATTTACTAGTCAGAGAGAGAGAGAGAGAGTGAGAGACAGAGTGAGTAAGTGAGTGAGTGAGAGCGATCACAAGCAAACGCAAGCTCTCAGAGAGGTTTTGTTATTGTTAAATGACTATAAATCAATTTCTATATATTTGAATTTAGTTTTTGCTTGACTAAACTTTATAAAAATGAAAACCACGAGCTAGCTAATTATAGTATAGCATGTGTTTTATTATTTTCCACAAAGCATACATACATATATATACTTAATATACACTGAGAAAAACAGAAGACCTATTTATAAAATCAAGTAAAATGCTCTTAGAAATGTTTTGTTGTCTAACGAGACAAGTTTAAGAGAAAAATACAATAAGAGAATTTTACAATCAAAATATTTTCATTTATCTTAAGACTTTTTGCCTAAAAAATTCAAATAGACTTTTTTTAACAGTGTATATGTTTTTTTAACTATTTTCAAATCATTTTATTTACATGACAAAATTGTCGATTAAGTAAAAATCGTAAAACATTCAAAAAATCAATTACAAATGATATATTTTTTTAATGTTCTTGTCAGATTTAAGCTATTAAATAATTCATAAATTCACAGAATGAATGAATATTTTGATTGTTAATAGAGTTTAGAGTGTTCTGTGTGAAAAAGTGGCAAAATATTTAAATTTTGTATGCAATATTTTTGTGGCAAGTGGGAAAAGCATTCCAATAAATATAATTCAATTCAATTGCAGTTATTGTTGCAGTTTTTTGTCTGCGCAAAAACCAATAAAAAAAAAGGAACAATAAATATTTATTAAGCCCTCTCTCTCTCTCTCTCTCTCTCTCGCACTTGTATAAACATATTCAAAAATCCATTAGCATCAAATGCCGATGTCGACAACAGTTTACACAATAAATTCGGTAGTTTAGTTTTTCGCCCAAAAATCCAGCGAAATGAACAGTTGGAAAATTGAAGCCTGCGGTGGCTTTTTCGGTTAGAAAATTGAAAGAAAAATCTAAAAAAAAAACCTGCTGCTAAAAACATAAATCTTCGTACTATCGAAAATTGAAAATTGCCCGCCAATCGGTGGGGGGGGCAAAAATAAATAACGAATTGCAATCATAAATCTGGCGCCGAGAAGTATGCAAAGAGTTTTAATTTCAATGCAATTAAAAGGCAAAGGCCACAGATTCGCACAAGTGGCCAGATGGTGAAGGGGAGAGGGTGGTGCGGGAGGTGCGGGAGCACAAGGAGAGGGAGTAGAAGGGAGGAGAAGGTGGAGAAGGGAACAGAAGAAATGTGCTGCAGTTGCGGCAGCATTTAATCAAACGCAGCTGGAACAAGATTCAGAAGTGGACATCCAACAATTTGTGCTCGTTTCGAAATGAAATTACGAGCATACACCGAGAGAAAAGACCGGTATATTTTATAATTACTATAATTACTTAAATTAAGCAGAAAGCTTATGATAAAAATATTGTACTTATTTTAATAGCATTTAAACCATATAAGAATCTTCTAGTCGAGTTAAAAGTATAGTAACGAAAACATATTCAAGCTCCAGAAATTTCTGTTCTTAAATATTGTGACGAAATTGAATAAATACAAATATGTAATCAATTCTAACATAAACTAAATTACTGGGTCTAAAATGTACAAAAGTTATTCGTTGTCGCACTGCTCAAAAATTTATAATTAGCTACATAGAAGCTTCAAATTTTTGCGCAGTGATTTGATTTTTTCGCACTGTGTGCTACAACAAGACCTTGCCGCATGCCCCTACCCTCCCTACCTTCCACTAGTTGCCTGCCCCTGCCCACAACTCCTCACCTGCAGCAGTTGCAACATTGCTTGACCCTCGCACTAATGACATTTGAATTACGCAAGGATTGAGGCAACAGCTGCAGAGAGATGAACAGTCGAAGAGTCGAAGCGTCGAATAGTCTGTCAGTCGACCAGTCTCCCAGTCTTTCTCTGTTGGCCAATCTCAGCCACAGGAAAGCTGGCTAATGACCGTCCAGCGACTGCGGCTTAAAGCAAATGCCGTCGTGACTTTTACTGCGATAACAATTGCCTTGGATATTGCAACTTTGAGCTTCAGTTTCATTAGCAGCTAGAGTTGATAGTACTACGAGTGAATACTTGTATTGCTGGATCTGTGCCAAGAGGCAGGCATAGTTGCCACGGCAACAGCAAACCAACTTGCAACCCTGCCACCTTGCCACTCTCCCACCTTGTTGTCAGGTGTAAAATGCTAAGTAATGGCTTTGAATATGCCTTTTGGCTAAGAGCCTGGCAGGCACGTCGCCATTGGCAGCAGCAGCAGCAGCAGCATCGACATCGCCAGCGGCACAAGCAGCAAGTCTGCCACAAATGTTGTGGCATCCACAAGTTGCCATGAAGTTGGCAGCACATAAATATTGCCAGTTAATAAATATTTATTTTTATTTATTTATAAAATATTTATTATTTTTAATATGTATTTAAAAAATCAATTAAATCAATCAAAAAATCAATTAATTTGTATATAAAAAGTGCAAATTAACAATTACACTTAAATATTTACTTATAAATTTAAATGCAATATTTAAACTCTATTTTTATGGAATACTGTAAAAATTAGTATTATTTTTGATTATTATTAATTTATATTTTATAAATTATGTTATTTATATTTTGTAAATAAACTTTTAATCATTTCTGTTTTAGCAAATTGTAAAAATATTCATTATCTATTTATTTACAATAAATTGTCTAAATAATTATTGAGAGATTTAAAAATATTTAAAATGTATTTAATTAAGCTAAATTTGTTTTTAAATTGATTATAAATACATAAGATATATTTTAAATGAACCTATCTTTTATTTTTAAAAGTTGGCATCACATAAATATTTCCTGGTAATAATTGTTTTCCAACTATTATTGTATTTTTCAAAAAATAATTATTATTATTAATATTTATATACAAATTACAAACAAGCAATTTATTTTTATATACAAATTTTATTCATAAATTAAAATCCAAAACTTGAACTCTATTTACATTGAATACCGTAAAAACTAGTTTTATTTTTAACAAGTATTATAAAATATATATAAATTAAACAAATAAAAATTAATTTCTATTAATTTCTGTATAAGCAAAATCTTATAATATTTATTATCTATTTTTAGAGATTTGATAACATTTAAAATTGAGCTTAATAAATGTTTATTAATTTGTGTATTAGCAATATTTTATAATATTCTATTTAACCAATTTTAATGGTGAAATCAATTGTCTATTTCTATTTGTCTCTTTGTTGAGACACTAAATTTGTTTGTAAAAAGATTAAAAATACATAAAATATATTTTAAAGAATCTTATATTTAAAATATGCTAACAATTAATAACGTTGTTGCAATTTGAAAAAAAAATATTGTAATTATAATAATAATTATATAAAAATTATAACATAGCTTTTTTAGAGTCTACAAAAATGTAAAGTTAATCTCTGACATTCGCCTACCATTTATTCAGTAGTTGTTAAAAGAAATTGTCATAAAAATCTCTAGAAATTAGTGAATTCTCCATTTGATTATATTTTTAAATACTTATAAATAATATTTTAAATATTTATTTTGATATTTTTAATACAAATGAAAAATAAGCCTTAAAACTAATATATTATTATTATTATTTATTTTTATTAATATACATAATTTCTTAAAAATTTAATAACTAAAGACTAGAGTGCTAACTACTAAATGATTTAAATTGTAAATATTACTTAACTTAAACTAGAAACTTTGATATAATTGAAGTTTCTGCAGTTTCTTCACATTGATTTATTTAGTATTTAAAGTTGCCTTATTTTCAATCTCGCTTTAAGCGATAAAAGTGCATTTGTGGTTCGGCTTAAATGCTTTTCTTGCCTAATGCCAACATTTCTCAACCGGCTTTTATGCCTGCCGTTGGCTTTTGTCCCTGGCACTCAAGTGAAAAGTGAAAAGCTTTTGTCAGCGCATGGAAATTTGACGGAAATTGTTTGGTCTGATGGATGCAGATGCTGCTGCTGCTGTTGGTGTTTGTCTTGTTGTTGTTGTTTTGTAAAATGGCCTAAAATGAGCTGTGGCTCGTAATGGTCTCGGCTGTAACGTCGTCTGGGCTAAGTAAGCAGACAGTTTTTGGCATAATGCTTAGAGCCAGGCTAACTGGCTGCACTTTCTCCTTGCTCTAACACAGTGAAATGGCAATTCCAATAGAATTAAAGGCACAATTTGTTGCCTGGCAAGGAGGAGGAGGTGGAGGAGGAGGAGGAAAACTAGAAGCGGCAACCAAGCGAAATAAATGCAAATCGCATTAAAATAAATTTTGTTTCGTTTTCACCGCTTTCACCTGCTTTCGTTTTTTTGGCTCTATTTTGTTCCTGTTTTCGTCCCGTTTTTTATCTGCATAATATCCTTAAAATAGCTGCCTTGCAACTGGAACTGGAACAACAACAAACTTTTTCGGCGACAGGTAGCACACAGATAATTCCGGCTGCTTGTTGCAAGCTGGCAGCGTGTGGCATGGGGCATGCAACAACGTCGACGGCACGCTTCGCTCCGCCGCAATTACTACGCTAGAAAACACAATCAAAATCAAGTTGAACGTTGAACTTTTTAATGCATAATTTATGGCCAACTGGCGGGGATCAGAATCGTGGGGCAGTGCGTGGGGCAGAGTGTGGGCAGAAGGAGGCAGAGTGAGGCAGAGTGAGGTAGAGTGAGGCAGAGTGTGGGAAGAGTGTGGACAGAGTGTGGGCAGAGGGAGGCAGAGAGAGGCACGGGTTAAGGCAACGCACCTTCTTCTGCTGTCTGTCTGTCTGTCTGTCTGTCTGAGTGTGTGTCTCTCCGTCTCAGTCTCAGACATATCAGTTATAACGAGGGACAGCTGTGGAATGGTTCGCTGTCATATCATAAATATTTATGAAAGCTGCCAAAAGTGCTCATTGAGTAAAGAAGGGTGAGAGAGAGGGAGAAAAGGGAGAAAGGCAACTCACATCTTATTTCAGCACGTGCGCCGTGTGGCATGCCACGATTTATATGCCGCCATTCAGGGCCAATATATATTTGCTTTCATCAAAAACTCATCTTAAATGCCAACACATGCGGCACATAAATATTGCCACAGGCAATATGTCTCTCTCTGTCTCTCTCTCTCTGTCACTCTCTCTGTCACTCCCTCTCCCCCTCTCCCTCTCTCATAAACAAACATATTCAATTGCTACGATTTTCGCATCATTCTTAAGCTGCAACAAGCTGTGGTAAGCCACAAAATGAACCACTTTTAAAACAGTTAAATCAAAAACAAAGCATAAAATTATAATCAAATGTAGCATATTGTAAAAATAATCAAAATTCAAATTGTACTTTAAGTATTTCCATAAAAAATCTGTATAAATATTAGCAAATAAATTACAGCTGTATAGAAGAGAGAGAAATCTCTGAGGAATGCAAAGAAAAGCAGCTCAAATTGAATACATATTTAATATTCTAGTTACTTTTTATATTAAACAATCTCTTGATTATTTTTTAAAATTAAACATGACTTTATTTGCCAGCCAAGTTAGTTGATTTACCATAATTGAACAGTGATAACATGTGAGTTAAGAATTTAACAAAATACAGTTCAAATTGATTTCAAATATGATTTATTTTAATTTACTTTATGGGTAACAATTTTATGACTATTCTGACAAGTTTGCCACGATTTTATTAATTACTTTATATATTTTAAATATACGATGCAATGAAAGATAATATCTAAAAGGAATATTGTCAAAAATCAGCCCAAATTCACTTTAAATCTGATATATTAGTTTGTATTAATAAAGAAAGAATAAAGTGTTTAAATTATTTTATCGGTCACAAATCTGATATATTTTAGACCTTATGGAGTAGATAGCTTAAAATCTGTAGAGCAATTATAATATATTATTAATAAATGCCAAAAAGCAGCTCCAATTGCTTTTAAATATGATATATAAGTATCTTCTCTGGTAAGCGATTTCTTGACTATTCTGTATTTTAATTAAATACGACTCATTTGTCAACCCAAGGAAGTAGATTTTAATGATAATATGTGAGTTAATAAAAGCCAAAAAATATATGTGGTTAAAGGTTATATACTAAATAATTATATAAGAAACGAACTTTTGACTCTTCTATGGAATTGTTCCTAAAAATAATTCCCAAGACAGGGAAGTAGAAGAAGAAGTAGAAGCAATAGGAAGAACTAGAAGTAGAACTTAAATTTGGAGAAAATAATACTTAATAACTTTAAATCTAACTTTGAAAATTAATATCAAACAGATACGATTTTAATATTTCTTTAGAATAAACTTTTAGCCTTTCAACTAGAACTATACAAATTTCTTACAATTGGGTAAAGTTTCCAATCAAATTGCTCATATTTAGAGTCGAATAGATAAAGCACAAATTTATAATTAATTTTTCTTTCTTTGTGCTAAAATTGTCCACAATTTTAAAATAGTTTTCATTACAACAAAAGTGTTATATTTATATGATATATTTAAATAATAGAAAGAACTTTGTGGTGCTGCAGTAAAATGATAAAAACTCTCACAATTTACAAATCTCAACACATTTACATTTTCAATAATAATCATACTAAAATGCAAACATACAAAAATAGATATAAGTTTATCAGTTTCACAGAATTCTCTCATTCTCATTCATCAATTAAATGGAAACTCTAATGATGTAATCGAAAAATTCAATAGATTTTCATGATTATCTCTTAACTAATAGACAGCTGGTCAAACAGTTTTCCCAACTGGTCTTAAGTCACACAGGAAAACACACACACACACGGAAAATTACATACTTGCTGCATTTTGTAAGCTTTTTCACACATCCTGACGCTAAACTTTCTCCTTTGGCTGATTGCTGTCTGGTAGTAGCTGTAAGCCAGGCCAAAACACCAAAAAAAATCTATCAATTAAACTAATTAGCTTGATTTCCCCCAAGGCTGAACACGAAACTGGCGCAGAAATTCAATCAGCGCATTGCAGAAAAACGCAATCAAATGATTAAGTCAACAAATGAAGGCAAATTGTTGGGGCTGCCACAAGTTGCACAAGTTGCACATAGATTGGCAAATTGCGCAGAAATTGCAAAAAAAAAAATAATCATTGAAGCAGATGCAACCAATCTGAGCTTTTGTCCAACTGAAGGTCTTCCCCTTTAAAGTTTGTGTCCAACTTTTGTGTGCCACAAAGCGAGGCAGAGGAAGGTGCAACAACCACAGCTGCTGGTACAGGTAACTGGGTGGCGCTCTTTTTAGCCAACTTTTTGGCTTCCCTAATGAACGTTTGCGTTTGAAATTGACGCCCTGACTTTTTTTTCCACTTGTGGGTGCATTTTTTCCTATAGCTACTTACTTAAATTCATTATTGAATTTATTAAAGATTGGGGCGTGGCACGTGCCACATGCAGAACTTGTGCCACATCCTACATCCCACATCTTGTGCTAGATATTGAATTCACTTACATTTTTAGACCGTGTACTTGTTAAGTAAAAAGAAGGTCTGCTAGTTTTGTCGTAATGCGAAGGCGTGGCAGACTGCTTAGTAAGTAAGAGAATAGTTGTTTACTTGTAGATCTTTAAAATATATTATCCGATGGTTATGAAGTTTTTAGCACACATTGAAACTGAAATATCGATCATGTGTGCAATATATCAAGTCAATAGCTTTCAAATTGCTGTAGTTTAGTGGTTTTTTTCGATTTGTGGGCGATGTGGGCTTGGCATACAAATTTCAAAAGAAACTTGATCTGCGTAAGGTGTTTAGTAACCTACATATCAAGTTTGAAGTCTCTAGCTCCTATAGTTGCTGAGATCGACGCGTTTATACAGAGGGTCGGACAGATGGACAGACGAACGGACGGACAGACAGGCGGACGGACAGGTATCAATCGACTCGGCTATTGATACTGCTCAGGAATATATGTACACAACTTATAGAGTCCGAGATGCACTTACATTTGCACAAATTCATTATACCCTTTTTTAGACCCGTTACTTTAAAAAAGTAAATGGGGTCTATTAAGTTTGTCAAAATGTGCGTAGCAGGTCGAAGGAAGTCCGGCAGACATAAAGTATATATATTCTTGATCAGCATCAACAGCCGAGTCGATGTAGCCGTGTTCTCCTTTCTGTCCATCCGTCCGTCCGTCTGTCTGTCCGTCTGTCATGCTGTATAAACACCTAGATCTCAGAGACTATAAGAGCTAGAGTCACCAAATGTGGTATAGTGGTTCGTCTATGGGACACGCCCCCTTCCGCCTTTTAATGATATAGCTTTAATAAATATCAATCGTCGCAATCTTTATTTTATTCATACCATAATTTGCTATTTACACAATTAGCACAAAAACTTCAAGTATCGCATATTAATCAAAATTTTCACCAATTTCAATTAAGTTTATATTTAATAAATTACCACATTTCATATATTATAATATATAATTTACTACATATTTCAATATTCACATATTTATTTAATAATAATATTTACACTTTAGTTGCAAAATTAAATAATTATTAACAGACTTAATGAACAATGAAATACTAAATATTTATAATTATTTTCAAAGTTATTCAATTTTCCATTGATCTTATATTTAAAAGCTGCCCTAATTTAGCTGCCAGGATCTCTCACAGTCGCGTTAACTCGACTTTACACTTTTCTACTAGTTTGTGTTCGTTTCAGCTGCAGGAAATTTATTTATATTCAATTTGTGAATTTATGCCATATTTTTTTCGAGACGGGAAATTCACTTTTCCGTCACATGTAACATGTACTCGCACTCAAAGTGGGTGAGTGTCTGCCTGAGTGAGTGTATGTGTGAGTGTGTGTGAGTGTGTGTGAGTGTATTCAAACTGGCAGCTGAAGAGTTCGCTGGAAATATCGACCTGGCAGCTCAAGTAATTTCGAGTTAATATTTTCCACAAAAAAAGCAATAAACACATTTGGTCGATTACCTAATCTGAAGGACTTGGCTAAAAGGGCCCAAGTTACCTGTATGACACCTTTATCCTTAACTACCTAAATGAGGGACAAGTTAACACTTGAGAGGTAGACAGACTTGAGGTATAAATAATGCAGTGTTAGTCGAATATTTCACTCAGTCAACGTTTGGTACTTCAACAGACAACAGTCGTCATTGTGTTCTGAATTCTCTAAAAACACACTCAGCGTGCCCAGTGTTAGCCAAGATCAGGATGTTGTTCCTGGCGCCAAGGAAGAATTTGCTTGCCAGCAATTTGATAATACTGCTAATGATTTACATTATGCGCAAGTGTCTGCAATTGTTCTGCATCATTGAGAACAAGGCGTGCCAGAAGCCGGACTGCAAGTGTGAGCCGGGTCAGGGAGGTCAGGAGGATTGCGAGGACTCGCCGGTTGTGGAGCGTCGCGGGGGATTCAAGATAATACCGGATGCCATGCGGAAAACCATGCACGGCTTTGGCTATGGCGAGGGACACTATCAGATCTTTGTGGAGAAAAAGGAACGCAATTTTCCGACCAAATCTCGCTTGAATGCGGCCAGCGCTGAACTCAAGCTGAATCCCAATTAGTTGGCGAACTCTGCAGTGAGCAGCAATTAAATGTGTGGCGCCACCGGCGACCATGCAACATATCACATGTGCCAAACAACAACAACAACAACAACAACAATTGTATCCAAATGTCTTCTTGCAAAAATGTTTTTTCAATTAATTACGAGTCTAAGCATTCAGCAGCATCTTTTATTATTTTGAAGTGCATTCTCTTGGCCATTAATAAAAATTACAAAAGCTAAATCTCAGCAAGTATTTTGATTGATGTCCTTTGGGTGGTGTGTGTATGTGGCAAGTACTTTTCCATGTGCCACACAAAATGATCAGCAACATTTGCAGCCTTACAATTGCCTGGTGAGTCGAGCATTTGAGGCAAGGACATCATGTCCTTGCCACAGCCAGCTGCATGAAAAATTATCAACGCCTGCGTTGACTGTCGGCTGATCGCGTGGGTTTTGCTGCAACATTAAGTGGCGTCAAATTTATCACAAAGTAGCTAAAGACACACACAGAGAGACATACGGAGGGACAGACAGAGGAACAGACAGAGAGACAGACAGAGAGGCAGTCAGAGAAACAGTCAGAGAGACAAGAAATGTGCTAAAGTAAATTGCAATGCCCTGCAGTCTGTGGGGCAGTAAAAATATGAATCAATTTGCAGATAATAATAATAATGATATAAATAAAATATGTAAGAAAAACAATTAATGATATAAATAAAATATGTAAGATAAACAATTAAATATGTAGTTTTTGAGATGGAAGAGTGGATAACAAAATTAAGGACAACCTTATAATATTATTTGTATAAAGAATATAAGTATAATATCAATGAATATAAATATTTAAAACATTCAATTAATATGCAGTTTTTAAGTGCGAAGAGAGGATAAAAAATTGATGACAACTTTATTAAATTAATTGTATAAATAAAATAAATATAAATATTTACAACATACAATTAAATATGTAGTTTTTGAGATTAAAGGGACGATAAGAAATTGATGATATATTAATAATATTATTTGTATAAACTGAATAAGTATAATATGGAAGAATGCCGATTTGAATATAAAAAGCAATCAAATTGAGACACTAAATAAAAATATAATAAAGAATTTAAACTATTAAGAATGTTGTAAAAATATAAAAAATATATAAACTTGCAAATAATTAAATCAATAAAATATCAATAATTTACAGAAAATACAGCAAATGGAAAATTATTAAATAATATTTATACAACTAATATAAGAATAACATTTATGAAAATGCAATAAAACCATAAAATTATAATGATAAAATAATTATAAAATAAATAAACAATAAAGAATATTGACTTGCAGTTTGTGAGGATTTTAATAATATTAATATTTATCCAATTTTTGAGACATAAAACAGGACAACAAACTGATGTCATAATAATATTTGTAATAACAATATAGATCAATTAAAGACTAATTTAGATTTAGATATTAATAAAAATAAATATAAAAAAAATGATATAAGTAAGACAATTAAAATATAAAATTTCATTTAATAGAAAATATATTTATAGAAATAAAATATGAATAATATTCAAGAAGAAGCAATATTATTAATATAATAAAAATAAACAATAAAGAAATTTGATTTGATAAAAAAGAAGCATGTAGATTAAGATATTAATATAAATAATAAAAAAGAGTAATATTTATATACAAATTTTATATGTAAAACAATATAAATATATTTAATTAATAGATTTAAAACCAGAAAATAAAGTTAAATAGTTAAATAAAACATTAAATCAATTAAACAATCAATCTGTATATAAAACAGATTTCTGCTTCTAAATAATTCTTAGCGATAGTTATTAAATTTATAACTTATTGCCATGCTTATAATTTTGTAAATACTTTCACTTAATATTGTTTCATATTCATAATTGTTTTCATATTTATATACATTTAATTAAACAAAGACTGCTTTTAATTAATTTTCCAAAATATTCTTAATCCCTGGCATTCTTCACACACACACACACACACACACACACACACGAAATGATTGATTGATTTCGATTGCATTTAATATTAATGGAAATGCTTATGATATGGCATTATCAATATGCTTTTACTTCACACATTAATGCCATGCATTGACTATTAATTAAACTAATTGTAATCATAATTAGAACATCTTTAGCATACATATGAATGAATTATTATTGTATGTCTGTTGGAAACAATGGATATTCAATGGAATTTTCAGCAAACTGCAGAGCATCTTCTTGTCATGCTGAGTGCAATGCTATTTTGGCCAGTTTCAATTCATTTCATTCTATTGTTGGGTTCGTTGTTCCATTGAAGAAAGAGGTGGGGGAGGAGCAGGAGGAGGAGAAGAAGATGGAGGCGGGAAAGCAGCTGAATAAGCAGAACAAGTGAGCTCAACTTGAGCGTGGCAATTGTTGGCAAATCTATCATCATCATCTTCTTAAGCACGTGGCGAGTGTGTGTGTGTGTCTGAGTGTGTGTGTGTGCGAGTGTGTTTGTGTGTGTCTGAGTGTGTGTGCGTGAGTGAAAACACTTGAAGATATTGCTGCAAATTTTTGCAGTATTTTTCCAGCGTTGCTGTCATTATAAATGAACAGATATTTTTAAGCTGTAAGCTGCAAATTTTACTCGAGTTGCATATAAATTATGCACTCAACCACATTCTATGCTTGTTTTTACTTGCAAGCTGTCATTATAATCATGATTATTATTGTTGTAATTCTAATTATGCTGCTTCGAGGCCATATTACACATACGCCACGTCTGCCAGCTTGTAGACCAACAGCTGCCTCTCTGGCTCTGCATGTGTGTGTGTTTGAGTGAGTGTGTGTGTGTGTGTGTGTGTGTGTGTGTGTGTGTGTGTGTGTGTGTGTGTGTGTGTGTGTGTGTGTGTCTTTGCTCATGTGTAAAATGAAAATGTCAGTCGGATTAGCACCAGCAGCGACTGCGATAAAAGTACGACAGACAATGCGGCATAGATATGAGTATCGGGCATAGAAAAGTATCGATACTTACAGCGGGCCACATATCACATAGAAAATAATATTTAAAATATTATATCTTAATTAATATATAGCATTTAATATCAAATTTAGCATTATTAAACAGTTGAAATACAAAATAAAATATAAAGAATGTAATTAATCAATTTTCTATAGTAAATATTGGCTGAACGAGTTAATTCATAATAGAAGTAACAATTTTAACTAGGAAATCATTTTGTTTAAATTAAAAAGCATTAAAAAAAGTTAGTTAATTATTACATTACTCGTGAAACATTTGCAACAAGCAGAAATATAATTAAACTTAAAAAAAAGCGCCATATTATAATTTTAAGCGAAGTATCTTAATTATTTGCTGGATTGCGTTTCAAGCCGCTTCCAGAAGTCTTAAAATCTTTAAATATGATATTTATCTTATTATATTATAATGATGATGATAAAAAATACTTATGCCTTCATTAGATTGTTAGATATTTAATTAGACTCTTTACTTTAAAAGAGTATAAGGGTCCATTAAGTTTAGCAAAATGTGCATAACAGATCGAAGGAAGTCTGGCAGACCCCATAAAGTATATATATTCCTGATTAGCATCAACAGCCAAGTCAATATTCAATTAAGTAAAATTAAGCGTCTCTATTTATGCTATTCATTTAGTTGCTCAGCGCTGCAGCTCTTAACTATTAACTTTAGTATTATTTCTTTATTATTTTATTATATTATTGTTAATATTAAATAAATAAATACATATCGCTTACACGACAATCTATAAAAATTAAGTAGAAATTAATTTTCAATTAAAGCAAACTGTCCCATTTCTGCCTTCTCTCTCAGAGAAGAAACAAATGAAAAGCATTTTCATTGCACAGTGAGCGAGTAACGACAACAGTTTTTCGTGGTGGCGCGGAAACAACAAATGAAAATTAGGGAAAAACTGTGCTAAAAACAACAACAATGACAACAACAATGACAACAAAGAAGACGAGCTCATTTTCGGTATCATTGCACAACAAAATGCCCCGGCAATTAATACAAATGACGCTGATGAGCAGGATAATGCGCCAGAAGCACAAGATGAAGCTGAAAGTTGTGAAAGCCAACGCCCCAGCAGGGGGGAGGGAGGGGAGGTAGTGAGAGGTAGGGATGCTAAAGCTAAGAGGAGTGTCTGTGTGTGTGTGTGTGTGGAGGGGGAAGTGCCCATTGTGGGTGCGGCAGCTGCAATCTCAACTTCGCATGCATGAAAAATGCAGCTCATCTTCTTAATGCGCGCGACGTGCCGCACAGCGTTTTTAGGGCAGGGGAGAAAGCGGGAACTGGTAAATGGGTATCCCTGGGATGAGCTGGGAAAGCAGCTTACAAGCAACATGAATGCCATGTCCTCCCCACACACTCCTGCCAATGTCTATGACTATCTGGCTTTGTTTGTTTGTTTGTGCCAGTGCTGAGCATGCTCTTTTGGCTGCCTTGGCAAATTGCTGTTGCCAGACTAGCTATGTGTGTGTGTGTGTGTGTGTATTAACGCTTTATAAATTGTTAATTATAATGAGAGTCCAACACACAGAGAGAGAGAGAGAGAGAGATAGAGAGTCTGTCCAACAAACATGACGATGGCGTTGCAGCTTAAGTCCAACAACGTCGACATGATTTACATGAGAGCTTAGCTTTTTATGCTGATGACGAAGCTTTGAGCAAAAATGCTGGGAGGGAGAAGATGGAGGGGGTGGGGTGAGCAGACAACCCCTTTGGCCAAGGTCCAGTTAGCAGAAAGTAGAGGAAAAGTCATATTTACCAATATAAACTCATAGATATTCACTCGCATAGACAGGACAAAGGCAAAGGGGATAGGTTAGCGCTTATTATAGGATGAAGGAAAGCGGGAAGAGGAGAGTGTGTAAAGGAGTAGAGGAAGTGGAGAAAGGCAAGATGATAAGATAAGGGAAGTAAGTGAGGAGTGAAGTGTGGAAAAGGAAAAGGAAATGCCGGGCAAGGGCTGTATATCGATATGTTGACTATGGTAATTTAATTAAACTTTTATTGCATTTAAAGCGAAGGGGAAAATGTATTATAACTGGGAATACAATAGTTTAACAGATAGAAAAGTTTTACATTTTAAATTGATTAGGGTTTTTAAGATATAACTAAATATAGTATAACAATACAATAAGTATGTTATTCAGAGTTTGCAAATTATTTAATTGAGAGTTTAATTATCCTGAAACTATCTATCGATACTTGTAATGTATCGCATATCGATGAGGCGCTCATCTGATCTTGTTCATGTTCACTTGATCTAGTTCTTGTTTACTGCACTTGTCCGCCGTCTCAATAAAGCACAGAAATAATTGGAATCAGCCAAAAGGGGATACAAAATTGTATCTCCTCGCAACATCCTGGTTATGTCCTTTCTAGAGTTGCAGAGTAGCAACTCAGTGCGTTTCTAGTTGTATGTTGGCCATGTTTGTCTGGTTGTTTTGCAGACAAATGAGTGATTGCCATCTCTCATTTGATTGAACTGCAAATAGAATGTGTGTTGGAAGAAGGGTTGTCTAACTTCCTCAGGTGTAGATCCCTCGCTCGAATCCCTTCCTAGCTAATTCGTCAGACTGACTATTAGGTTAGGTTAGGTTACACGGACAGATCAACAAAAGTCGAGTTTACCCTGAGGCCATTCGGCCCATTGTGATGTCCTTTGGCTGTGGGAGTAAAAAGGGTCGTGGGGGGGGTTGATGGAATTGGGAAAGGGAATTTAATCAAGCCAGTAGTACTGAAAACCCTAGCTGGTCCCGTTGGGCGGGATTCGCCCCTGGAACCAGCCAGTGGAGTCCAGGAAGAGTACCAGATCCTCCAGATCGCAGCTTGGACTGTCTAGACTGTCCAGTTTCTCGAAGAAGTGTTCCCCGAGAAAACGGTTTCTCCTTCTAAGAAGTGCAGGGAAGTCACATAGAAGGTGTTGAATACTCTCCTCTTCCTCTTCGTTCCCGCAGCTGCGACAGAAGTCTTGTGATGGTACTCCGTACCTTAGGGACAGTGACCCCTCAAGACTCCTATCAATACCCTTATCCTGTTCTTGCTAAAGTGTAGGAGTTCAGATGATCTCTTTGGGTTACGGTCTGGGCAGAGTGCTTTGGATATATTGCAGCCCTGGGTCGTTTTCCAATACTCTTCCGCCGCAATCCTCAACGTTCTTTCCAGTTCGGAGAGCACATACTGAAGAGGTCTTTGTACATCAGTCACTGACTGTTAATGTTAGCACAAACCTAAACAGTTAATTGCGTTCTTCCTTACTTGATTATGGTAATTTGCAATCAACCAGTCAATAACTGATCCAAGGCTCAGCGAAATGAACAATATGAATTTACCGACATAATTTCTAGTTGATTTTCGGACTGCAATTCAAGGGAAATTTCCACAACAACAACAACAACAGACACACAAACAACAAACGCAATTTACAGCTAAATACAGATAGTTAATATCCAATGGTAGATTGAGAAATTTGAAATTGCAGAATAAACGAGAAAATAGAAAGTTTGACGGGCAGTTGCTGCGAAAACTGAAAACTGCAGTTGCTGTTGCATTTTATGGTCGATGCTCAATTAGTGAATGGGTGGAAAACGAGCGCGTATCCAATTGAATTTTATTGAGTCTTTAATTGACGACATGCATGCGGCTTGTGGCATGCAGCAAGCAGCAAGCTGGAATACGGCGAACGGACTACGGACTACGGACTACGGAATATTGCACGGTAAATGGGGGAAATCGTAACAATTGCAATGCAATTTCAACCAATTCCAGTTTGCCAGTCATTGGGCAAACTGCATAATTAGCGTTGCAATTGCCATAAACAAAGCGGCTCAGAGAATGCAAAATGCCAGCGAATGTGAATTGCTTTCAGTTTGAGCCAAACAACAATAGCAACAACAACAGAAAAACCTCAACGGAATGATATGCGAAATGACAGCCATTAGTTGCTTCCTCTTCCTGCAACTTCCTGCCTCCCGTTTCCTGTGCTGTTTCCGCCGTTTTCACGTCTCCTCGAGGCGTCATTTGGCAATTGTTGCCAACTCAAGCAATTTTACACACACATACGAGGGTCGATTCATCACTTGTCGCTTGTATCGATTACACATTATAATTATGCCAAAATAAAATACAATTTTAATCGGATTACAAAGTCAGAGAGAGACAGAGAGAGAGACACACACAATTCGCCCACATTTTGTGGCATTTGTGGCAGCGTTCACATATTGTTTATATGTTTAAGTACTCGCATTTATAAATAAAGTACTCGGTAATTACATATCCGCAACATATAGTATAAGCCGCATTCACAAAGTCCCCAGAGTCATGTGTCAAATTTTCACATTTTATTTCTGCCTCGAACAAATTTACAATTAATTATTAATAACTATTGACAACAATTGGAAATTCCATTAAAACGAAATTGATATATCTATCTATAAAAATCTACGACCTTTAATCTTTCGGTCCAACATTTGCCATTTCCATGCATTGATTTATTCTATCGTCGCCTCGGCGCCATTTGCGAAGAAACTCAATAAACAAATTTATAGACAATGAGAGGAATACACAGAAAAAATAATGTTTATAACGAGCTCTCAATAAACTGCAAATGCACATAAATTTGTTGACCGACAATGCTAAGGACAATATGTAAATATTCCAACGCACAGTGAGTGCTAAAAGCAGGCACACATAGTAGGCATTTTATTTATTATCTGTTGACCAAGGAAAAAATGTTTAGCATGGAAAATAGAATTTAAGAAATACGATTTAGTTAATCTTGAATTTGAGAGTTAAAAAATATGGTATTCCAACATATTGATTTATACAGCATTTATTGAAAAGACTGGGAAGACCAGCAAATTCAGATTGGTTCAATAAAAGATGAGAAAAGTATTACAAGGGGCTACAATATTAATCAGTCGGTAAGGATACAGTCGAAGTCGACTATGAGAGACGCTTTAGTTATTCTTCAAAAAGGAAATAAGAATATAGAATTAAATAAATTTCTAAAAATAAATCAATTTTAAAAAGAATAATAACCTAAAAGAAGGGTGCATCTGGTAGGTTTCGAACTCCAGAACCACACCGCAAGGGTTCGACACTGCAGCTTTGGCAAAATTCTAAAACCAACTTGACCTTTGTGGAAGCCCCAAGAGTTTTGTCACCAAATTTGGTTATTCTAGCTCTTATAGTCTCTGAGATCTAGGTGTTTATACAGCAGGACAGACGGACAGACAGACGGACGGACGGATGGACAGAAAGGAGAACACGGCTACATCGACTCGGCTGTTAATGCTGATCAAGAATATATATACTTTATGGGGTCTGCCAGACTTTCTTAGACCTGTTACGCACATTTTTTAACACACTTAATAGACCCTTATACTTATTTAAAAAATATAAGTTTCTTAATGAAACACAAAGTGGCAAAAATGTATACTGTTAATATTTATGCCAAAACTTTATTCATATTATTCCTAAGTTTTCTGATAGAAAGCTAAACTTATCCAGTGTTGAGGAGGTTTTTTTTAAAGCAATTGAGTACAATTGCATTTCTGCGAAATATTAAATAGTTAATATAAATCATAAAACTTGCCTCTTAATTACCATTACTCTTTATTATATTTATGCATTTAATCTCTTAATCTGTTGAGAATTAACACGACTGCGAGCACTTCCACAGACGTTATACAACACTTATTCGTGTTAGCTTTTCATATCCCGATCATATTCTTAATCGAATATGCAAATGTCACTTATAGCTATTAGCTGGATTGTTCAGGCAATTACCAATATAATTTCAACTGTTTGCATACTGTCACGACTCACTGTGTGTGTGTGTGTGCCGCAATGTTGTTTTTCGTTTCCATTCCTGTGTATTTGCTTTTATGGCTGCGAGCATTTCGTTGTATGTAGTATTTGGTAGCAGCTTCTGAGCCAGAAACCTAAACCGAAACCGAAGCACAAGCAGAAACAGAAATAGAAACTGAAACTGCAACTGAAACGGGCGAATGCAAATTCAAACGCCGTGTGAGTTGAATTACTCGTTGACTTGGCCGCTGCCAAATGGGTCAAAGTGGCAGTCAGCCAGGCGGGGCCAAATAACGTTTGCCAAACCAATACAAACACACACACATGGACACAAATGCACACACTTGCATGCATCCATCCATATGCGCTGCAAAGTATGCAACAAAAAACGAAATTGTGCGCTAAATTTGAAATCAAACAAAAAAGGCAAGTAAATAAAGCAATGCATATGTTTGAGTGTGTGTGTGTGTGTCTGTGTGTGTGTGTCGTTCTTTCTGCACTGAAAAAAAGATAACTGGTAGTACGTGATAAAGTCTAGCTATACCAAACGGTGTCTTAAGTCGACTGCCAACTATTTGAATCAAATGCAATTTTTCATTTTGCGTTCAGCTAATATTTTGTAATTGTTTTTTGTATGAGGAAGCATTGAGAAATATACTCGATTGTAGCTGCATCTAATCCCATAAAAACTGTTCGTATAATAAACAAAAATGACCATGTACCGAGTTCAAGTTTAAGACTAAATTCTTATTGAATTACTTCGGTTTATATACTTAGATTATATATCTGTAGTATCGACAATAAATTCACCTCGAGTCGGCTAGCAACCAATATCATAAATAGTAATAATAAATAATAAAAATAAATATCTGAATAAATGCAAATATATGTGTGATAGTTCATTTCTTGCAGTGTATGTGTGTGTGTGTGTGTTTCGCTTTATGATTGTGTGTGTGTGAGACTGCGTGGAGCCAAAGGCAAACAGAAAGATGCACACGGTCTGGGCACAAATGCTAACACAAAGCCACACACACACACCACACACACACACAGCGTGTAACCGCATGGCCAAACATTAGTGCAAGCGCTGTCCGTAACCCACCACCCCCTCCCCATCCCTATCAATCTAGCCCTCCTCCCTTACTTTGTCCTGGTCACGTATAAATGCGATTTGCACAATTCAAATAACGTAGATTTTGAGAAACGCATTGCAAACTATTTGCTGAAAATCAACCACATAGAGTATGGAAAAGAGAGAGGGAGTGGGTGTGTCAGTGTGTGTGTGTGTGTGTGTGAGTGAGAGGCAAACGTGCTTACTTCGCTTTGATGGACCGATGAAGTTGGCAAAGAATCGCGTTGTCGTTACCGCTGAATTCGTCCGTGAATTACGCGCCGTTGCGACTGAAATTGCAAAATGCGTTCGGCAAATGGCAGAAATACTAGTAGCAAAAATGTCAAATGGCAACTGCTCAGTTTATAAAATTTTAATTAATTTTTTGCGGTCAGCTTAAGTTTGCCTCTGTCGCCGTCGTTGTCGCCGTCGCCGTCGCTTTTCCCACTGCCGATTGAGTCTCGTTCTCTGCTCATTCGCATTTTCACCGTGACATGTTTTTTAATGCTCAACTTTGCTTTCATTTTAATTAAAACTGCGTTTTAATGCGCTTTCGCCGCTCCGCATTTTTCTTGCAGTAATTTACAACAAATGCGAAAGTTGTGTTATTCTCTTTAATGTTTATTTAAAATGCTGGCCACGAACTGCAAGCATACACGTATTTCTACATGCACAGAGAAAAATGGGGTGTCTTTTAAATATTTTCACCCTTTCACTTAACAAATTTAACCCTATGACTTAGATTCAAATATGAAATTGGTCTTTCTAAAGTCTGTGCATTAAACAAATGTTTAAATTAAATATGAATAGGGGTAATTTATTAGTTCTTCTATCAAATATAAAAGTCCAACTTATTTTAAAATATATAATAAATTTCAAGCAATTTATATCTAAATTAAAATAGTTTGAACTGAAATTTAACTTAAATGTTTTCAACAAATATTTAAGAAAAAGAATACAAATATTTTATTTAAAATTGAATAAACTTATAATTATATTTGGAAATAAATATATTTAAATTAAATATAATTAAATAAATAAAAAACCAAGTAAAAAGGTCGCTAATATAACAGAAATGTTCCATTTTTAATGGAAATTATTTCTTGTTCTTTTTGATATAATTTAAATAACCTTGGCGAATTTTCAACATAAATCAAATTTGTCGTTAAAGTAAACATGCAATATTTAGTTTAAAATGTTTTTTCACTTTGCTTTTAATATTTTTATATTCATTTTCATATTTAAGTATGTTTGTGATTAAAATTAAGTGTTTATATATTTAATAGTTATATGTTTTCTATTTAAACAAAATATATGGTAACAAAGTTGAATAAAATAATAAAATAAACATGAAATTTAATTCATTGTTGCCCATTTTTTAAATAATTATGTTTTAACTTTAAGCTAAAACTGTTTTTACTCTGTTTTTACTATATTAACATTAACTTTGACACTTAAGCATTTTTATAATATTTTTAAATGCAATATTAATAACTCAAATTGTTTAATACGCATTCCTTTTAAATGTAAGTTATATTAAACTTTTAAAATATACAATTTGTAAAACATTTTCTATTTATTTTAAATATTTTCAAAGTGCGTTTTTTTTCTCTTTATGTACATTTACATTATTTTGTTGCCTCGATTTCTTTGCTTCATTGTTCATTGTTTTGTGCTGTGTCCTTTGTGCCGTTAAGCGTCGACATTGACGCCTGCTGTGCATAACTACAGCAGTTGGGGGCAAGCAGCAAGTCATGTGGATGCAACATCAGCGTGCAACAACCGCATCTGGCATGCAAATGGAACGCAATAAATTGGCAAAAGCCAAGGCACAGAAAATATGCCAACATTAAATGTCAAATAAAAATTCAAAACAAAAACTCAAATCAAAATGGCAGATTGTGGCATGTGCACATTCATTTCAACTGTGTTTGCCCCCCCCTATCTCCCCTCTTCTCCTTTACTTGCACCACATCCTGTTTCGACTGCTGCTTCAATCTTTTTCTCTGACATATACACATAACAAGATGTCCCAGCAAACACACACATTGTCACACACACGACCAGCGTATACTCTAACCAGCTGTAGAATTGGCTGCTCACAACAAACAACTATCTCTATCCTTTAGTTCTCTCCACATTGTTGACAACAAGTTGGCTTAAAAGTCGAAGACAAACTGTGCACAGAAATTGCAGCGACAGCAACGCCCACTTCAGATTTATGGACAGATTTCTGGCTGCAGCTGCTTGAAATTAAGTTGCAAGCTGAATTTACACACTCCACACACACACGCAGACACTGCGTATACTTAATGCGGGTCAGTTTATGAGCTGTTAACTGTTTAAAAAGTGCTTAAAGTGCAGCATTAGCCTCTTGTTATTATCAGCCATACATTGCTCACATATTTTATGGTAACCTCTCCTCTGCCTTTTCTCTTCCTCTATCCCTTGCCCAAATACTAAACACACACTTCGCTGAGCTCCATAAATTGCGCATGAAGCATGCTTGAACAGTCAGTGCCAAAAGTAAGCTAGCGTCACACTTTTATGACAATCTGGATGTTGCATCAATGCTGATGCTGCAGCTCCACTTGCCACTAAACGTTGCAGCAGTAAAACCGTAACAAAAGCAGCTTAAAGCTGCGTATACGTGATATCATTTCACTCCTAATAAGCCTCCATTTAAGCTGCTTTTTCCTTACAAAAGTATTCCCCTCCCCCCCCCACGATGAAAAACATTTCTTCATCTCATTGAAATTTACACAACCAAACAAAATAAGATCAACAAATTGTGCGCGTCAAGTGCAATTTGAATGAAATTTAAACTCTCAAGTCTCAAACGTAACAAATATTGTTTACGTGCAAAAAGCAAACTGCAAATATTCCACTTGCAAAGTCAAGCTAAAAGTAAAATAAAAGTAAAAGATAAGGGTTGTGGCAAATGCCAGAGAATAACAGGTAACCAGGCAGCTGATAAACTGGCAAAGAGTTGAAAGAGCAACTCAACAAACATTGGCCTCCCATAGATTTTTTGGCCCGACTCTCGAAGAACAATGGTGCAATGGGGAGTTAAAGAGATTGAGCTAGAGAAAGACAAAGAAGAAGAAAGCAGGAGCAGGAGGAGAAGGAGATAAATACCAAGATTATGACAAACAAAGGAATAAGTTTAACTATTCATTACTAGCCTTTACATTTTGTAATGAAATTTAACTATCCATTCTGATAAAGTAAATAAATATACATCATTTTATTAGCAGTAGTTTTTAAAGGGAATTTACTATTAGTTTTGATAAAATAAAAAATTATAAATCATTTTGTTAGCAGTACTCTTTTAAAGTGATATTTAAATGTTATTTTCATTAGCTTTACTATTTAAATGCCAATGAAATTACAATTGCATTGCAAAAGTAGTAGATAGGTAGATAGATAGTATAAAAATCTTTGTCGCTTAAAACTTCCATCTCATACGTCAACTAAGAAAATGCAGACTCTATAAAATATTTAACATTGGAACATTCCTTTTGATGTCCAAACTAGTCGCTGAAGTTAACTTAAGAATCTTAATTGTGCAAACGTCGGCAAATGTCTCTTTCATAATTTTATTAGTTACTAATTTAGCTGCCAGGAGAGGTCGTAGGGAAACATGATACGCAGCACAGCGAGCGCATTTTGTAATAAAATTGTGTTAAATTGGCATTGAAGCTGCAAGATGATAAGTACTCATCGCACGGAGCGCATCTTGAAATATTAATATATTGGTTAATAATAATAAGTATTGGTATTAAGTTGGCATTGAGGCCGTACAAAAGAAAAGATTAGAATTCGAATTCGAATTCAAATGTAACGGCCGTAGTTCGCGGGTAAGAGCGCGCTGCTGATCGGCTGTTCAACACTGCCAGCGAAATGCAACTCAACCACACGAGAGAACGAAGGCTCTGTGGTGAGTTTCGAAGCGTGTGGGGAGTTTGGTGCAGCCGAGGCTTGCGCGTGGCTTGACGTGGGGAACGACATGCCAAACGACGAGGAACTTTGTGATCAGGCGGCGAGAGTGATAGACGTCGCTAGCTGGCGCGTCTAAAAATAGTGACAAGTAAGTAGCGAATAAGCGGAGCGCTAGGGCTCCGCTAGGCACGTGCGGCAGGGCCCTAGTCGGTAGTAGTTAATCTGTTTGTTAATAAAGTGAATGTTAATTGTTGAGAATTAACTCTTTTCTTCTTGCCTTTATTGAATCATTATAATTAAACAACGAGAGTAAGACCCGCTGGCTCTGTGAACAATCCCGGCATATCTGTAGTTTTCATAATTTCCAGTGAATCTTTCCATTCGTTCCGCCCGCGTCCAGCGAAACTTTCAAATGTCCAGTAAATTCCAGACCCTGACAGACTGAGATCAGTACCCTGGCTGGAAATTTCCTTACAAGTTCGTGTATCATGGTAAACAGCATTTATTGCTGGTTTTTATGAAGAACAATCAATAAAATTCATAATACCAGTATATCTCTAAGGAAACTACCTCTTAAACTAAACTAATAATTGTTATAAATAGAAGAATATCTTCCCCAACATTACAAATCATATAACTTTCTCAAATCTATACTCTATTCCCATATAAAATCCCTTTTTAAATTGTAGTTTAAACTCTCAATTAATAACGCAATTGAAGTTTATTTCTTCGAACTAGTAAACTATTTATTTATTAACTTCTACTTTCGAAGTTCTACCGTTAGTTGCTTAGCTGTTCATTAATTAATCAATTTTTAAAGAAATATTCTCTGTAAATGAACAAACTTTGACTTTGACTCAACAAAAGTAAGAAAAGTAAAAGCCAACAAATGGCAATGAGGAATCTGTTGCCCGTGGCGAATCTTTAGTAATTTGTTTTGTTTTCTCTTGACGCTTTTCTGTGTGTTTTGTTGGCCAACTCCAGGTGGCATTAAGAGTGCGATAGAGTATCTACAGCAGAGTTCGTTAAGCCCCATCCAAAGTCAATAAATAAATATGAAGGCGGCAGCAACAGAAGGAGATTCCAACTTTTATTCGTGCTGAGTAAATTTTATGTTGCGTATAATTAGAGCAAGTTCTGCCCTGGAGATTATTTCAATGGGCCACGTTAACGTAGCTGCTGGCATTTAAGTTAATTTCACACACAGTGTGTTCGTGTGTGTGCTGTTTATTAGTGGGCGTGGCAGCAGAACAGACTGGCCACACTAAACAACGGCAAGTTGACCCAGAGAAACAGAGCAAGTAATTGAGATTGTAATCGTTACTTACTCACATACTCTCTCGTATTGGCTTACAACACAGTCAATAATCTGGCTAAGAGGGGAGATGGGGAGGGGAGAGGCAATCCTCTGGCTGGGTGTGAAACTTTTCGGGGCATTAAGTTATTAAGTCGTTGTTGGCCAAAGGAATATTGAAATATGCTGTAAGCAATTAATAACAGGTCCATGGCCAGGGCATTGATAGCATCGATGGTTATACGATAAGTCTATCTCTTGCTCCCTCTATATATACATCTCTCTCTCTCTCTCTCTCTCTATCTCTCTGTTTGTTGTGTAGGTAGTTTCGCGGACATTTCCAATGCCATGGCACGTAATATCGACAATGAATTGCACTTGAAATGCTGCCAGAGCAGGAAAATCCTCGTCAGTCGCCTGAAAGTATGCAGCAAACTGGGGGCGAGGCTTAAGCGCTTTGCCACGCCCCCAACAACAACAACAACAAAAATAAAGTATACGTTTTTCAATATCAAACAAATAGACAACGAATTACATTGTAAGTAGCTCACGTGCTTTGGATTATGCGTGATATGCCTTGAAATTACTTCATTAGCAGCCACAAATTGCGTCCTGCATGCTAAATACTAACAACTGCACACACACACACCAACACACACACTCACACACACACACACACACTCACACAACAACTTATAGGGTTGTCATTTTTTATGCAAAGCAGCTGCGATGTTGAAATTTGCTAAACAGCAGCAAAAAACACACACAAAAACTACAACAAGGCATTTGTTTTAGCTGTTGTTCGTGTTGCGGGAAAATGGCGGGAAAACCCACTTAAATGGCATTTGAAATGCGCTTAATAATCAATATTTTGAGGTGATAATTGTGTGCGTGCGTTGGCAGTTGGCAGTTGTTGAACTTGTGTCAACAGCGAAAGCGCAAAATGTGACAGAAATGTGAAAGCAAGCGAAATCTATTTTGCATTTTCACCTTTTGTTGTTTACACATTAAATCAATTTGCCAAGCATTGCACGAATTTTAGGATTTAGCATAGTGAAAAAAATTAAAATCAATTTTAATACGCAATAAAATAGAATTTATTCAGCTAAAAACGAGACGGGGAGCGACAGTAGGATAAGCCAGACTTCTTTGACTTGCAGAGCCCTGATGCACTTTCAAAAGATAATTTCTATGCCAGCTACATGATATAGAAATTCGACTTAAACCAAATTTAGTCAGGATGTATTAGACTTGACTAGATGCATTATCTGTTGAGTTTGGTTGAAGTCTGTTGAAAAACAACAAAGTTATTTATACAAAAGTATGATTTTCGACCGATAATTACTATGATAGCTATACGATATAGTGATCCGTTCCGGCCGATTTCGGCATATGTACTGCCTGCAGCAAAAAAACTGATCTGTACCAAGTTTCATTCAGATAGCTCTAAAACTGAGAGACTCGTTTGCATTGAAACAGATGGACAGACGGACAGACAGACGGAAGCACAGACGAACAGACGAGCAGTCAGACGGGCAGACAGATAGTAGAAGAGCCAGACAGACAGAAGGACAGACAGACAGACGGACAGACAGACTGACGAACAGACAGACGGACAGACAGACAGACAGACGCACAGACAGACGGAGAGACAGACGGACAGACAGTCGGACAGACAGACAGACAGACGGACAGACAGATAGACAGACGGAGAGACAGACGGACAGACAGTCGGACAGACAGACAGAAGGACAGATAGACAGACAGACGGAGAGACAGACGGACAGACAGTCGGACAGACAAACAGACAGACAGACGGACAGACAGATAGACAGACGGAGAGACAGACGGACAGACGGACAGACAGTCGGACAGACAGACAGACGGACAGACAGATAGACGGACAGACAGACAGAAGGAAAGACGGACAGACAGAAGGACAGATAGACAGACGAGACGACAGACGAGCAGACAGAGCGGCAGACAGACAGACGGACAGACAGACAGAGCGGCAGACAGACAGACGGACAGACAGACAGACAGACGGACATGGCTCTATCGCCTCGGCTGTTGATCAAGAATGTCAGATATGTCTGTTTTCATGCGTTACAAAATTAAAATACTATAAATATTTAAATATGTGCAAGTAGTGGATTAAATAAGCCAGTAGTCACTGTTATATAAAATGAAATTGTACAGATTGACTTACCACATTTGATTGATGAAGTATATACATATATATATATTTGGTATGTATATACTAATGTATATAGCCTGCAAGAAGTAATAATTATAGAAATTAGTTGTAAATTCCCACACAGAAATATGAGCTAAATTCTTCTGCTAATCATTTCAAAGAACTGCGATATAAATAAGCACAAATATGAATATAATAAATATTAAAAATCCCAATGCTGTTCATATTTCCCCACTCACCATTTAATTTATTAACAACAGCAACAGGATATCCAATTATCCAGATGGCCAACAAATCATTCAGAAATTCATGAGCAAAAAACCACTGAAGACTCATAACTTTGAACTTGAAATCACCTAAGGGTGTGTGTGTGTGTTTTTTTTTTTTATTTAAACTTTATGTTATACAGAGTCAATGACTCAACTTATTCAGACTTTTACAGCTCATTCAGATTCAATACTCGTTTGGGCTTTAAATCACATCAAATGCAGCTTAGTTTGGTTTTCTTTCTTGCTGGATTTTATCTGGGTCCCAAAACAATCAGAAAAACTTTGGCTATTAAATTCGTCTAACCTCAGCTATAAATATGAAAAATTAAATTTAATAACAGACACACACCACAAAGAAAAAAAAAACAAAAACAATGAGAAGACAAAATAACTCGAGTGAAATTAAGCGCAAAAAAGCAGTGAAAATGACTGGAAAATAGAAAACAGAAAGCGAACAACGATGACAACCACAACAACACCATTGGGATAGAGCATAACACACACACACACACACACACACACACACACTCACACACACATGTCTGTTTGACTGACAGTTTGTTCCGTCTTCATGTCCGGAACTTGTGCGTCTTTCAAATGCAGCAAATCTCTTGGACTCGCATTTAATTTCAAGCATTAATGTGTGAATGTGTGCGTGTGTGTGTGTGTGTGTGTGTGTGTGTGTGAGACAGTGTTATGCATATATCCTTTTACTTTATGCCTGTTTATCTTGATGCTGTCTGTCTGTCCGTCTGTCTGTCTGTCCGCCTGCCTCGCTTTTTTTACACTTTAACTCGTATTTATTATCGCATTGCTCTTTACTTTATTTCTTCTTTCGCTTCGCTTCCTGCTCTAATGAAAGCCTATAGCTGTCTCTGTCTATCCCGCTATCTCTGTCTCTCTCTTTCGTTCACAGTATGTGTGTCCTTTTTTTGTGCTCATCCTGCGCTTGTTTATTATGTGATTATGCTTGAATTTAGCGCCAGTCGCGTATTTTTTTTTATTTTCTTTTCTTTTTTTTTTGGCAGATTTTACAAACATTTCTCGTCTTCTTCTTTTTTTCCGTATAATTTTGTTTGTTGCCCAGCGGCAGGATTTGTCCTTTTGCCGCTCCTGTTTGTTCCTGTTTAAAGCGCGCTCTGTTATTGTCTGGACTGTCTGTGACTTGTAAATTACATGGATCAGGCAAGGGTCACGAGGGGGGGTCAAAGGTCGCCTCAACCCACGCAACAGTCGCCGCTTTTTGCTGTCATTTCAAATTACATTGTTACAAATGTTGTCGTTGTTCTTGATGTTGTTCTTGTTGTTGTTGTTCCCAGAACTGTCTGATGTTGCCGCCCTGTGACATTTTTTTGGAAAACATTCCCACGGCTTATGCGGAACTCGACTGCATTTGAAAACATGATAAATTGACCAGGAACAGGGACAGAGAGGGAGACGGAGACAGAGACTGAGAGACAGAGAAAGACAAGGTTTTAAAGGCATCCGATGTCGCTTAACTTTAACATTGCCTTTGATTTAGTTTAAAGCAGGAATTGGCCGGGAATTCGCTTTGATTCGAGCTCTCATAACTTGAAGAGTTAAATGACTTGACGGTTCAATTATGTGGAAGCTAAAGCTTTTATCTTCAATTGCTTTCGGCGAAATATCTTCAGCTAGCAAATAGGCAGAGGAGTACACAGAGAAAAAAAAAACAAGCGAGATAACCTGGATTAAATTATTCGCAAGGCATGGCAGAAGTTTGAATTTCTTTAAATACTTGATGGTTTTTAATTTCGCTCTTAGCAAATATTTTGTTCATCGGGTTTCCTAAGAGAAATTTGTACTTGCATCAAATATCTTAGACTTATTTGTCTATTTAAATGCAGATTTACATAGTCAAGTAATTGTTTTGACTAAATTAAAATATGCACATATTTTATTTCATAGAAAAAAACAGCACTTGGTTAATTTATTTACTGATCTTTAATATTATTGTTGATTATGGTTCTCGGAACAGTTTCAGATAAATAAATACAAATATATATTAATTAATATACTAATTAAATAAGGAAAACAATTAAGTGTACTTATTATTTTGTCAAAACAAATACTTGATATACTTCTTCTATAAAGTATATACCATATTAATTTATTATTTTAAACATACATTTTAAAATTCAATTTTCTTGCTGTGTAGCAGCATAAATAATCTTTGGTGAAATGCTGTCAAATACACTTGAAGTACTTCAACTAATGTTGGATTTAATTATATATTTTCCAAAGAGCTTGACAAATAAATAAACAAACCGACAACAACAACAACAACACACTTACAGCATTTTGCCAAAGTAAACACAACTGAAGTAGTAGACGTTAAAAAGCATTTTCAAGTCAGGCACAGCGGGGGGGGTGTTAAGCTGCAGGGGGGTAGCAGTTAAGGGTAGAGGGTAAAGAATGGGAAGAACTTGCTCATTTCTCATTGTTTGGCGACAAGTTTGACGCAGTTTTTGCCCAGCTTACAAAACAGTGCGAGTAATTAACTGGCATGTCACATAAGCCGCATTAACACAATGTAGCAAATGTCCTTGCAGCCTCCACCGCCCCCCCCCCCCCGTCCGCCCTCACCATCTTGTGTTGCATGTCAGCAACATTACGTATACGCATCGTGTACTTTGTCGTATTGTGTGCCACATGTGGCGCATTTACATACATACATACATACATATTAAGTAAGTATACATATATGCAATGCGTTCCCCGCTGGCTTATTAATTCTATTCGTGCTCGCACGTGACTTTGTCCCCGTTGCCAACTTGAATTGCGTGCAGAACTTGGCCAAAAAAGTTGCCCTCAAAATCGTGCAAATCCTTTACTGGCAACTAATGTCAAAAGAGAGAGACAGACAGAGAGAGAGAGGGGGAGAGAGAGAGAGCAATCATTGCAGCAATAATTATAATAAAATGCACTCGCTTTTTTTTGGTCAACGGCTGCTGTTAATTAAATCGATCTGTGAGCATCGATGAATTGAGTTAATTTACGTGCACAAATCCAATGCCATTGCATTTTCAATATTTCTGTGGTCCAGCGAACATTTCCCCATCCCTTTTTCCCTATTTTTTTTTTATTATCACACGCAAATTGACCAGGAAATATGTTGGGGGGAAAAAAGCCGGTTGCCTTTTGATTTAATTTTGTGGCGACAAACGATAGCGGAAAAAAGCTGAAAGCAGACTGAAAGAAATATTAAATTAAAATTAAAGCAAATATCCGGACATATTGTCGCACGGGGCGTATGCGTGCTGCATGAGTGCCCGCAAAGTGTAAAGTGCCAAACTGTGGCGAGCAATTTCCCATTTCCCATTTCCCATTGACAAGTCGAGCAGTACTTTAATTGCCACCGCAGAAATATTAAATTTACTTTAAATAGAGTAAAAAGCAATAATATTTAATAGATTTGTTATTATTTCAATTACAATATTTGCTGTCATTTTTATTGTTTATGTTTAACGCTGCGTATACGCAATATATAGTTAATATGAAATGTACTTTAAATAGAGAGTATAAACAATAATATTTAATAGATTTGTTTTTAAATCAATTACAATATTTGCTGTCATTTCCATATGAAATTAATATAGTTTACAGCAATAATAATTAAATTCAATATTTTCATTCTTATTGCTTATGTTCAACGCTGCGTATAAGTAATATAGTTATTGAGAAAGTTGAATGTCAAATGTAACATTTATGTTTATTTATTTACATTTAACTATATATTTTATTTTATAGCTCTACTTTCATAAATTTAAATGTTTTCCCCAAATTGCAATTTTAATAAAAAGATATGTTTATTAAATATGACAATTAAGTTGTGTCTTTGATTGATTAAACTAATAGTTGTCGCTTTTTGAGTGTAACTAATATTTAAATTTGTATGTTTTTTAAAAACTTGCAGTTTCTGTTTACTCAATTATTTAAATAAATTATTATTCACATCAAAGCTAACTTCAAAGTTAATTTAACTTAATTTTTTACTAAATTAGAATTTTTATAAATATATTCAGATATCAAAATGAAAATAAAGCTTGGGTTTTTGTCACAAATAGCGTATACTTGATTTAACTAATAGTTTTCACTTTTTATACACTTGCAAGTCAAGTTATTCTCGCAAAGTTATTCGCCACTTATTACACTTTAAAGCTGACGTACTTATTTAAACATTTTTAACTAATCAAAGGCTGCCTGAATAAAGCAGAAAAAGTATATATACTGTGTCGTAGAATGAGAGTATTATTCTAATAATATTCTAAATTTTAAAAATTCTAAACAACGTATATTTAATGCTTATACAATTCCCTTTTAAATATAAATTTTTAACAATAGAAAAAATTAGTTAAAGTGCAGCATAAATACAGCAACTTTAAAGTGGAAAGAACTATTATTTTATACACATTCTAATTACATTCCAAAAACCATTTAATATATACATATTTAAACAATATCATACAGTCTATAATATATATATATATATTTCCTATATCTTACAGCAAGTATTTATCAAAGAATGTCATCTTCTTCACGACTTTATATCTATCAATTTCTAGTTCTAACCAAACAAATATTTTGACCACATTTTAGCAGATATTCTGCACTGATTTCTAATCTTATTTCGCGTGTTTCTTTTGTTTCTGTGTCTATGCAACATTGTTGAATTTATAACATGTTTTGTTGCCTTTCTGCCATACAGCTTTTTGTGTGGCAGTTGCTATTTTGTTGTTCTTGTTGTTGCCGTTGCAGTTGCAAGTTCTTGTTGTTGCTTCTGCTTCAGTTTCAGCAAAAATCTTGTGATTCGTTTAGCGCGTTGCGAAATTTGCGCTAAATTGTTATTGTATGTGTGTGTGTGTGTGTGTATGTGTGTGTGTGTAATATTTAGTTGTTGTTCTTGTTGTTGTTGTTGTTGCTGGCGCTGCTGTGTTGTCTAAAACATTACAAGCAAATTGAGTTTGGCTCGAATGATGCTGCTGTGTTGGCCTCTCTCTCGCTTTTGGCCATGGCCAGACAGACAGACAGACAGGCAGCCTGCCGCTGCCACGCCCCAAACGCCACTAAACTGACTGCAGCAAACCGTTTTACTTTTGTACAACACACACACACATACATAAATGTACACAGCAAAAAAAAAAATGAAAGGATTTCGGCATAAAAATCAATGGCAAATTTATAAATCTTGTTTGTCTGATTTAATGCAGATTTTTAGTTATTTAACATAAAAAGTTGGTTAAGTAATTGTTTTAACTAAGTTAAGAATGCATTTATTTTATTTTAAGAAGCATAAAATGCAATTTTTTATTTAATTTATTTGAATTTTCTCATTTTATTATAGTTGCTTTTGGTTTTGGGAATAAATTTAGTTATTTAAATAAAAGATAAATTGGGTTTAATCATTTTTAAATATAGAAAACAGTGTTAAATATATTCTTTAGTCAAAACAATTATTTGACTTACTGTTTACAGCATAGAGACTTCATTTAACAATTATATTTTGAGTACACAAACTAAAAAACGCACTTATTTTACTCTAATAAGAAAAAAAAACAATTTTTTAATTAGTTTATTTGAATTTTCTCAATTTATTATAGTTGTTTATTGTTTTGGGAACAAATTAAGTTAAAAAAAATAGAAGATAAATTGGGTGTAACTATTTTTAAATATAGGAAACAGTGGTAAATACATTATATTATCAATACAATTACCTGACATACTGTTTATAGCATTTAGACTTCATTTAACAAATTTATATATTGAGTACACACAAGTTAAACTAAATAATTATTAATCTACACTCTGTTTAACAATTTTTAAAAATAAAAATCATATAGTTACATTTATTATTTTATTAAAGCATTTATTTGACATACTGAATACAGTATTAATTTAACAATTATATGCTGAATAAATATACTTAAATAGTTACCTGTTAAAATTTTTATTTTCATTTCCAAAATGGTTTTTTTTTGTCGCTGTGTAAAGACCGCAGCGGAGAGCAGCCAAAAGTCAGTTTAGCTGCCTTTTTTTGTGGCTTGGCCCTCTTGTAATTTATGAGTTTTGCGCCTCAAGTTGTATGCCACACGGTGGCAACATGCGACGCTGCTCTCGTCTCTCGTTCTTGCCTCCTTGACTTCTGGACACACTGCAGCAGCGGCTTATCGTCATTGTCTCTCGTCTCGTTGTCTCGTTGTCTCGTTGTTGTCGCTGTTGTTGTTGCTTGGCAGTTTATGAAAACTGCAGTGGCAAATGTTTGGCTTTGTCTCCCCTTGCTCTCCCCTTTTCTGCACCCCTTTTCACCTTCCTTTTCTCCCTACTCTGTTGCCCCCTTTCGCTGTCGCGTTGAGCTGGACCCCCTGGAGTGCAATGTCCTTGTTTATGCGCTGACACTCGTTGTTGTTGTTGTTGTTGTTGTTGCTCATGTGTCGCTTGATTGAATTGTGTCCTTGTCAGAGTCATGTCCTGCAGCCTGCAGTCCTCGTCTGCGTGTGTGTTGCGGTGTGTGTGTGTGTGTGTGTGTGTGTGTTGTGAGTTGCACTGCGCTCACCTAAAAGTTTAATTAACTTTTCAGCTCAATTTCTAAACACGTTTTTGGCTTTTAGTTTTGCGTTTTTATACCCTTTAGAAGGGTATTATAAATTTATCACGAAATGTGCAGGAATTAAAGGCAGTTCCCATTATAGTTTTCTGCCAGGGTATTAAATCTTTGGCGTACCTAAAACAGCTTTTCTTTCTCAATATTTATATATATTTTTTTTTTTTGAGACCACAAAAGTTGTACTAATTTCATCTACAATTTAAAATAATTTTGGCCAGAACGAGTTGTGCATTTTTAAGGCATTTTAAGGCATCTCCCTCTCCTTTTCCTTCCCACTCCTTCTCTATGTCTTGTGCTTTGAACTTTATCATGCTTACACTGTCTGTCTCTGTTGCTCTTAAGATTGTTCCTTTTGTTAATTCTGCTATAATAATTGTAACTAAGCCTAATGCTTGAAGATATAAGGTTGAGTGAGGTGTGTGTGTGTGTGTGTGTGTGTGTGTGTATACATGGTTGTATATATTGTATTATTTGCCTTTTGGACTGTCAAGTGACTTAAAATGACAGCAACGGCTTTTGACAGCTGCAAGCTAACGGTATTACAACTGACAGCTGGCGCTCTATGTGTGTTTGTGTGTGTGTGTGTGTGTGTTGGTTTTAGGATGTGCACAAATTTATGTTTATGTTAACAAAGTCGAGCCATTGAAGTGGCAAACCAAAAACAAGTACGAGGTAAGCGAATACACACACACATGTGTGAGAGAGAAAGGGAGATAGAGAGAGTGAAAGAGTGAAAGAGGAAGGGACAGGGAGAGTTAGAGTGAAATTTAACCATCCCACCACCCACCAAATGACGAAACCACTGAACCACCGCCTACACACTGAATGCAGTCATGTGCACAAAGCCGAAAACATTGAAACCGAGCGCGAGTTTCAGGAAGATAAGACAGAGAGACAGAAGGATAACTTTTCGATGGATGATGATGTGTAATGAGCTAATACACAGAGAGAAATGAGTGGGAAAACAGAACAAAATGCACGAAAGAAGCAAGTAGGAGAAGGAAATGAAGTTTTAGAAATATAAGAGGGACAACAAGGTAGAAAAATTCCACAATGAATGAAGATAATACGTAATAGACTTCTACACTAAGAAATAAGTAGAATTTGTAGACAAAGGGACAGGAGAACATCTGTTCGAGGAATGATGGCATGTAATGACCTAATACACTGAAAGCCATGAGTAGGAGAAGGAAAAAGGAAGTGGTTAAACGTGAAAAGTAGGAATTAGGAAATGAAAAAACTGGGGAAGGAGGTTCTGATGGCAGGAGACAGAAGTAGAACCGATGCAGATGATATAAATGAGTATGAGAAGGAAAAAGTTGGATAAGGGAATGAAGGAAGAAGAAAGTGGGAGAAGGAAGTGCTAGGAAGATAAGTGAGATCATGGAAGAAGGGGACAGAAGTAGAACTTCTCGATGGATAAGGAAATGAGTGGGAGAAAAAAAGGAGACTGATGAAATAAAAGGAGAATAGAGTTTAGGAATATAAACTGAACGAGACAGAAAGACGACGATGTATGCTGATAATTTTAAGTGACCTAATACACTGAGATAAATAAGAAGTTAATGGAAAAAAGACAGAGAGAAGACAGAGAGAAGACAGAGAGAATAACTTCTTAATGGATACCCATAATTTTGAGTTTAATGAATATGAGAAGAACGAAAAGAAAGAAGTGTTAAGGAGAATATGAGACCACGAGACAAAAGATACTTGTTTAAAATGAGTAACTACACTGAGAAAAACGAGAAGGAGAACAAATTTAAAACGGTAAACAAGTCAGGGAGACAAAAAAAGAACTCCTCGACGTATGATGATAATTTTATGTGAGCTACCACACTGAGAGAAAAGCATAGGGGAAGTCAGAAGGAGAAGGAGTTTTAGGAAAAGATTTTCTGGGCAGAAGAAGACAAAAGTTGCACTTCTCCATAGATAATAATAATTTCAAGTAAGCTACCACACTGAGAGAAATTAGAAGATCTTTACAGCTGTTACTCCTCTTCCATCTCCACGGACTGGGATGCATGTGGGCGTGGCTGCGCCTCTTTCTGTCCCTGCGCCTGTTCCGCGGCACTCGCCTCGGCCGCGGCAGCTGCCTCCATTTCCTCCTTGTGCTTCTCCTGTTCCTCCTGCATGCGTCGATTCATTTCGGCGGCATAATCCGCAAAGGTCAGATTGATATCGAAGGGAGTGCGATGGAAGATGTTGGGAGGAGCATAATTATTCTGTATGGGCCAATAGAAGCCATCGTCATCGCGTCCAAAAGGCACCTTGCCATAGAGATCGACAAACTCGTCGAGTGTGTAATAAAAACGGGTCGAAGCGAGCACAAGTTCAATGCGTTGAATCTCGGGCAGAAGTCGACGAAAGATATCGGGAGCAAGCGTAGAAACGCCCATAGAAGACATGTGCTTAACTTGGGACGACATGTGACGGAGTTCATCGTGCTCCTCCTCTTCGCTGCCTTCGTCGATGCCCTCCACCTCCGAAGTGTGATCCACGACAGCTGTTAAATCTGTCTGCGACATTTCCGTGGTCGGCCGAGGCTCCAAACTATCCCTAATCAGTCCACATATAGTGTGCATCTTCTCCTTAATGATCAGATGTTGCTTGCCCATCAGATACTCATCCGTTGGCGTTGACGGCGGAAACTTCTCGTTGAGGAAGACAGCGGGAATGCGGCGGAAAATCAACTCCTTAGTGTATAACTAATGGGGAAGAGAAAGGAAAGTATTTCAATAGAATATTGTTAAGCAAAATATAAAACTACAATTAATCATTGTTTATTAGACTTATGAATCATCAAATTGAAAGGGAAACTAATAGAAGACTTAAGAAAATCCTTGACTTATTTAAGTATATAAACAGTCGGAATGGCTACAGGCGAAGTCGACTATGAGAGACCCTGTACTTATTCTTCAAAAATGAAATAATAGCATAAACCTAAAAACATTTGTAAATAATAAATACATTTTAAAAAGAATAATAACCTAAATAAAAGGCTGCCTCTGGTAGGTTTCGAACTCCAGAACCACACCGCAAGAGTTCGAAACTTTAACCACTGCGCCAATGCATCCATAGTCGATTATCTGGACAATTACCAGTTTCCTTGCCTCAAGTTGCTGCCTCCAACCTTTGTATATTCGAAATCAATGCAATTCTCTGGTATCGCAATTAAACTAAACTTTAAATTAAATTTGAAATTACTCGTGTTTTTCGGATTTTTCGATTTTTGGGGGCGTGCCAAAATTCTAAATCAAACTTGAACATTGTTGAAGCTTCAGGAGTATTGTTACCAAATTTGGTTACTCTAGCTCTTATATTCTCTGAGCTCTAGATGTTTATACAGCAGAACAGACGGATGGACGGAAAGGCGAACATGGCCACAGCGACTCGACTGTTAATGCTGATCAAGAATACATATACTTTATTGGGTCTGCCAGACTTCCTTAGACCTGTTAAGCACTTTTTTTTACAAACTTAAAGTAAAGGATCTAAAAAGAAATCAATTGCTTACAATCCCCTATATTGCCTGCTCCCCCCTCTCCTCACCTCGTTTATGTGGTCCTCTATCATGAATACGCGATTCGATTGCCAGAACTCATCGGCACAGGCCAAGAGCTCGGCACAGAAGATGCCCATCATATCCTCGCCGCTCTCCAGCATCAACATGGTGTAATCATTCATGAAAACCAACAGACCACACATGGGATCGGGTGTGTAGGACAAATGACGACACTTTTTCTCCAGCTCCTGTAGCTTTTCCGTAAACAGTGTATACATGTCCTTGGGCCCTTGAATGACTTTGTCGAGCTCTGGCTCCAACTCGGCTTCCTCTGCCTCGGCCTCTGCCTGTGGATCGTCATCCCAGTCAAAGTTGAAGGTGCGTGTCACTGTCTCTTGTTCGGTAATCGGTTGATTTGTCGCTTTCAGCGCTGCCCGTTCGGCATCGTCCTCCCCGGGAACTTCTCCCTTGCTCTGGGATATATCCGGCGTGGATGCCTGTGAATAATGTTGCTGTTCATCCTCGGCCATAACGTCGGCTGTTCTCAACGTGGCTGTATCTGCGTCCGGCTGGGACAGAGCTGTTGCCGTGCTAAACCTTTTATCCGGCACACCAGCAGCTGGCACTGCAATCTCCTTCAACGGATCCACATTCTTGGCCAATATGAAGATGCGTTGATAGAACACCGATGTGTTCATCTTCTGCAGTTCCTCATCCACATATTCCACAAGGGATTTGCGCACCTGGAAGATCAACGGACGCTTCAGTGTGAAACAAGGTTGCCGTCCCGCAATCGATGCACGCGGCTTTTGATGTGTATTCATAGCCGAGGTATTTCTCGTCAGTCGACTTGTCGCCATGTCTGAGCAGCGTTTAATCCTTGTCTGTCAGTGTAATTCAAGGCAATCGACAAAGCCACCAAGTATTATTGTTGTTATTGTTATTGTTATTGTTGTTGTTGATGTTGTCTGGCAACGGACACATCAAACGGTTGCCAAGTTATCAACATACAAAATAAGCCAATACTCTCTGATAAGTCTCTATTTATGCGTGAACTTTTCGGGAATTATAAGACAATTTTGAAATTGAAGTCAAAGCACTTTTAAGCAAGCTTTGATATGTATTTAATTTTATTATAAATAATATATATTATGTGAAAGTAAACTACAGTGGAAACAGTCAAATTAGTGCTTGTAACTTTGACTGTATTTAAGCTAGAACTGTTTGGGGAGTTATTGGAATATTTAGAAATTATAGAAAAAATTATACGACCATTTTAAAATTGAAGTCAAAGTTTATTAAAGCAAGCCTTGATATTTATTTATTATTTAATTTATATTTATTATTGAAAATAAACCTACAGTAGAGAGTCACAAAGTAATAGTCGCAACTATGACTGTATTTATGCCAAAAATGTTTGGAAATTATAAGAGCAAGATATTTGTAAGATTATAATATCAACAGTCAAAGCACTTGCAATCTTCCGATTTCCTACAAAAAAGACTCATATCCGTATTAATATAAAAAGAATAGAGAAAGCAAGACGAATATATTTTATTTAATATAATTATCATCTTAAAATAGATTATATTTGTTATTATTAACACCCCCAAAAAAAAACACGAGTTGGAAGTCTAGTGACGAAAGCATATTCACGCCCCAAAATTAATAATATCAAATTTTGCAACGAACAATATTCATTTTAATATAAAAACTACTCTTATATAAAATAATAATAAAAGGTTCAGCATTTGTGTACCTAAATATGACATTTTGCGCTTTATGCCCCAGCCGAAGCCCCACATGATGCAATCGTGCAAAGATTGACAAAGATATGCAAATGTCTATATCTCGAAGAATCTCAAACCGATCGATGATATTAGTATGTCATATTAAAACAACAGGAACTATATTTCGAAAGATATATATCACTCATTGTGATCGGCCCAGCCGATCTATCAGATATATCCCATATTGCGTATATATATAGTGGGCACAGTGATTAGAGTGATCTATTTATTTATTTACGTCAACTAAACGTTGTTTACAAAAGAAATATTACTTCGCATTCGAAATAAAAGTATATTAATAATTAAAATAAATATATATACATATATAATATTAATAATAATTATACAATATTAAATAATTTACTCTAGTTACTTAGGGAGATATTTAGGGGAATACAACAAATTAATTGATTGGCATAATTTAAATTCTATATTACTTTTTAAAGGTAATAAAAACATTTCTTAAATTAGAACTCTTTACAAATTCAAACTATAGCTGTTTTCTTGCAGTGTAAGTCTGTTAAACTGTTATCATTTGACAATGTGTGTGTGTATGTGTGTGTGTGTGTGTTTGTGTATGTAAGTGTGTCTTCTTCTTGTTGCCTCAATTATTATTATCGTTCGCTTGAAATCCAAACGCTGTAGCTGCCTTTTGCTTTTCAGCGAGTTAATTTATTCATGGCGCATTTATGAGCAACAACTACAACAACAACAACAACAAGGATGACAACAAACAGAAGCAACAGCAACAGCAACAACAACAACTATAAAGGTAGCAAATGTTGTTAAACTTCTTCATCAGTGTTGTTAGAATCTGCTCTTAGTCTCAGCTTATCGCCCTCTCTCTCTCGCTCTCTCTCTCTCTCTGTCGCACAAAGTATCTCTGTCGCTGTCTGGCACTTTGAACACAATGTGAAACACTTGGGCATACAACATGTTGAAATGATAATGAGCGAAAATTGTTTTTTGACTCGCTCCCCAGGTGTGTTTTGTGTTGCACAAAAGCCAAGAACTTGCCACCTGTCCCTGGCGCTTCCCCTTTCCCTTTCCCCTGTCCCCTGTTACACACATTACCATCTCCTCAATACTACCGATTTATCCAAAGAGTCTGTGTCTGGACCAAAGTCTTATACTTGAGGTCGTTTACAGTTTAGTTTATTGGCTTGGAAAGTTGCGTAGCAATTTGTGGCGTTTGTCTGTCGTCCAGGAGACAGCACAGAAGTTTGTGAATGACCTTAAAGTGTTGCTGTTGTTGTTGTTTTATTTTTAAAGAGAAAGCTCTCACTTTCACTCACTATCAGTTTCGCTTTCCCCGGCCTGACAAATATGTGCATTCAAATCTGTCCCAAGTTCTCCCAGCTCTCGTTGGGAATGTTGCAGGCAGCGTTGATTGCACCCAAGTTCTTTGTCAATATTTGTCAATTTCAATGAAATGAGAATTTGACATGCAAGCAAACATAGTTCTCCACAACCATCACGAATATACCGCCTCCTCCTCCTCCTTCTCCTCCTCCTCCTCCTCCTCCTCCTGCTGCTGCTGCTGCTGCAGTTGTAACTGCAGGATGCACAGCCTGAGCTATGCAAACAGAGAATCGCATGTCGACGACGAGTCGACGAGTTGACGACTCACATTTACTCGCAACCGGCCTTGGCCAGTTGAAAAACCAGGAGAAACTCCCCGAGCATAGAGCCAGTGATGCCAAATACTAGTCACAAAATAAGGATAAGCTGACCAGAATAAAAATGTGAAAATATATAGTAAAACAAAAGAGAATATAAGACAAATAGTTGTTTGTTTAGAGTTGATTTTTTGTATATTTAATATAAAACATATTATAAAACAAATAGTTATAGAATTGATGTTTAGTATATATCACTGTGAAAGGCAGTCCACGCTAGTGACGAAAGCAGACCCCAGTCCACTAGCTATATATACACGCAATATATATATTGGATAAATCGGGTAGACAATCGCAGTGAGTGATAGTATAGTTTAGAATATAGTAGAATAGACTTTATATTAAAATGAATACGGTTCATTACCAAATTTGATAATATTAATTTTGGCGCTTGAATATGCTTTCGTCACTAGACTTCTAACTCGTGTAGAGTTTTTATTTGGGGTTATTAATTCACTTCGACATATTAAATGATCTGTGCTGATTACAATATATGTACTTTGTCGAGTATTTAGCTTTTTAGCTTGGGTATCTTCTTTATAAGCATTTGACTCATTAATGACCATCATTTCCTAATACTTATTCTGTTTTTTTTTGTTGTAAGGGAGTGCAAATGACTTTAATTTGCATGGTTGAAAGTCAATTTATGCTGAATACATTTTCAATTTATATAACAATATAGATTGTCGTATAGAAGATTCTCTTGGCCTTTTTTAGATTGCAGTCGTTTTAATAATATTAGATCTAGTCGCAAAAAGGCTAAATCGGCAACACTGAATCAGGCAGACAAACTCACACTCCCACTGCCACTCGAAGAGGACATTCACAGACCAAGGGCACAGACATAGAGACAGACACAGAGGCAGCCGGACGAGTAGGTAAATTAATTGCGATTTGTATGCTCTGGAATTTTTGTGTGGCAAATTGATTGATGTGCAGGTTTCTCAAGTGCTCGAAACCAGAGCCAAAGCCAATATTAAGTATGTTAAACAGTTGTCAGTGCCTTAAGCTAAATCGGCAGGAGATTAATGCATAAATTTGAACGAGTAACGAGTGCTAGAAGCGAGTAGATAGAAGCAACGAGTAGAGATAGAAAGAGAGCTTTAAAATCAGATAAGTGATGAGAAGACACACTAATAATTAAATATTATAATAGTAATAAATAAGGAGATGAATGCATAAATTTGAACGAGTAACGAGTGCTAGAAGCGAGTAGATAGAAGCAACGAGTAGATAGAAGCAACGAGTAGAGAGAGAAAGAGAGCTTTAAAATCAGATATGTGATAAGAAGACATTCTAATAATTAAATATTATAATAGTAATAAATAAGAAGATGAATCAATAAATGCGAACGAGTAACGAGTGCTAGAAGCGAGTAGATGGAAGCAACGAGTAGAGACAGAAAGAAAGCTTTAAAATCAGATAAGTGATGAGAAGACATTCTAATAATAATCTATTATAATAGTAAAAGAAAGAACTATTTAAAACTTAGTAGAGAAACAGAAACACAGTCTCAAATTAAACTGATTGAGTAGCAGTCACCAATTTATGTATTTATGTTATTTCAATCCTTATTTCAATTTGCAAATTACAATAAACTTTGTTTATTAAATACGCAGATATATATTTCTGGTATTCGTATTTCTGCTTTCTCCCTGCCTTCCGGTTGCAATATACTATGTATATTACCAATTAAAATGTTTAGTTAGCAATTATGAAATCAAAATAACAAATTCAATTAAAATTTTAACGGCCCACCGCGTCCAAAGAAAATACACTCTAAACATTTACAATTATTGTCCACGGGGCAAATAAATGATATTTTATTTTATATAAATTAATTAAATTATATGGCAAATAAGACCATCAAATTGGTAAAATGTTGAAGCCAGATGCTTTGGCAATTTGTAGCTTGTCACAAAGTTTTAGCAATGCAATTAAATTGGGGAATTGGGGAGCCGAAATCGAGAAATGGAGAAATGCATTCAGCAAATGCGACGAGCTGTTTAATCAATTGAATCCTTGAAAGGACCAAAAAATGTCTGCACTCTGCCAATTAATAGCTAACTAATTTCGTCGAGCAGCAGAGCAGAAGGAAGGCCTCTTGACCCAAAATCAATACTGTCTTTCTCCAACTCCAAGTCTCCCTCCATTTTGGCCATGTGGACGCCACTCAATTATATTTTTATTTATGCGTCAACATTCGCGCACTCAACAAATAGCATGAAAGCAGCCTTTATTGGTAGTAGCAGTGGGTGGAGGGAACAGGGACTGTCTTAGCCTTAGACAATGTTGAATTTATGGTTTCGCCAATCTAAGCAAATTTTTAGGCTAAAACTTTTTTGCTGTTGCGTTTGCCATTAATAAAGTTATGTATTTGATTATGAAACAGCCGAGCGGAAACATTGCGAATGGATTCAATTGCTTGGCAATTGGGGAGGGGATGAAACGAGGGGACAGCGAGGGGACAGCGAGACGAATCATAAAAAAAAGATGCTCGTCTTATGACGCAACTTTGCTTTAAATGAAATTGGCCAGTGAAGCCTAAGCACGAAGCTCTAAAACTGATAAAATTAACAGCCAGCCAAGAGAGATGCGACATTCCCAGAAAGGTTTTCTTTTGCTGCCCAAACACATGGCGAAATTCAAGTGAAATTGAAAAGGGGAACACGCTTGCTTACTCGGTGTGTGTGGTCAGCGTGAATCTTTTCTCTTATGCTCTTCCCCTTTGGCCAGTTTCTTGCGGCATTCCAAAATGGCACATCCGGTGCCTAAGCTTCGTCTGCATGTGTGTGTGTGTGTGTGAGTGTCTGTGTATGTGTGTGTACATTCCACAGATTCCACTCTTGTCTGTGGCTTGAGTTTTTCACTTTTATGGGGGGTCGTTTAAAGTTCTTATTGAATACTTAAAGAGTTTGCCACGAAAACGAATGTGCTGTTTTTTTTAATATTTTAAAAACCAAAGAACACATCAAATATCTATTAACTAACACCTATCAAAAAAGAGGTAGGAATTTTTATGGTAACTCAATGTTATTCTCTTTTTAAAGCTAACATTTAAGGAATTTGCTTTAAATCCATTATTTCCTAATTGTTGGCCAGAGAGAGAGAGAGAGAGAGAGAGCGAGAGTAAATGAATTATATGATAATCTGATTTGCGCTGTCGGCCGCTGTGGCGCTATACATTGTGTCAATGAAAAAAGCTGAATGCTACACTGAAAGCTATACATGTTAAGTTATTATTATAATGGTAATGCCTATTGTATACCGATGGACGATTATTTCAATATATTTAACGAGTATAACTTCAATATGACTAATTGTAATTATTATCTGCTGACGACTTGCTGCTTCAGTACTTCACGGCTGACTCTTCAGTGTCGCAGTGTCGCGTTGTCAGCCCACGATCGACGCCGCGTTAGTTACCCAGCGTTGCCACCATGTCAAACCAGGGTTGACAGCTAGCTTGTATGCTACAATCTGTGAAAAGCTGAATGATAATATTATATCTAGCTTTTGCGCTATTACAAACTACATTGTGTAGCTGACAAAAAGCTGAATGCTACTGGCAAACGTACTTAAAATTAAAGATTAAAGATTGCTTTCACACATGTTTTAGCTAATTTTATGCCAAAATCTTGGCATCATACTTGGGCATAACTTTTATTTAACACAACAATCATTTAAACTCCACCGGTCTGCTGTCTTCTGTTGAATCCATTCTTTATCTACGCTTTAAATGTTTCTACTCGTATTGTGAAGCATAAACTTTTCCGATGACAGCAATTAACATTTAGATAAACGCTTTGTTACTGCCCAGCAAACGTTTTGCATTCACAATTGAAAATGGAGAAAAATAGAATCAAAATACACAGGCCATGAAATTGCATGTTCTTTCGTTTTGGGAGTAACAACAACAAGTCTTGATTAAAACAAAACTATATATATATATATATATATATATATATATATATGTGTGTGTGTGTGTTGTGTTTGAAAATATCAAACAATTAAATAACACGCCAGCAGAAATAAAACGAAATTCAAAGTGAACTCAATTTGCTGGCATCTAAATCATTTTTAATTTGAACAACAAAAAGATGTCCCTGTGTGCGTGTGTGTGTGTGTGTTTCTAACAATAACAAAATGTAGCATACATATAAGCATAAGTTCGCAAACAAATACTCACACACACACATACATGCATGCTCACACACGGGAGAATGCAGAGCAGCAACAACAAGAGTAGCGACAGCAACAACAACAACAACAACAACAGTAATGCAATATACTCGGCTGCATGTACCGTTACACGCTGCTGCACAATTATTCAAATCCACGAGCCATGACTGCCATCAGCAGCGAAAGGAGAGGAGCGGGAGGCGAGCAGCGAGCAGCGAGAGGAGGGGGAAAAGAGAAGTGCATGGAGAAGTAGCGTGGAGAAAAGAAAGCCGTAGAGTAGTGTAGGGTGAAAAAGCTTTTACTTTTATTTCGTACCCTTGCAGAGGGTATTAACAATTTTTAGAACTATATAGAGTACTGAAAATAATGTTAATAAATAAATAAGTATATAAATAAACAAGTAAACAAATAAATAGGTAAATAAATATATAAGTAAATATATAAATAAGTAAATAAGTAAATAAATAACCAAGTTAATAAATAACTAAGTAAATAAATATATAAGTAATTTAACAAATAAATAAATAAGTAAATAAATAAGTAAATAAGTAAATAAATAAATAGCCAATTAAATAAATAACTAAGTAAATAAAAAAATAATTAAATTAATAAAAAAATGTATTACCATAGTAAACAAACTTTAAAGGAACAATCTCTGGGAAAAGAGTCAAAACAACTTTTCTGCTTATGAAAAAATCTGTATAAAACCTGCCAAATTTAAATTAAAGCATATTCCATATATTTATTCATTTGTTTATAAATTTATTTTATTAAATATAATTTATTTATATAAATAAATTGACCTAAAGTCGGCTAACATCAAATTTTACAAAGTAAAAAGGTCGCTAAATATAACAGAAATATTCAATTTTTAATGGAAATTCTTTCTTGTGCTTTTTAAAATAATTTATGTATTAATAATAATAATAATTCAGATCAGTCGAAGTTGAATATTAAATACATTTTTAGTGGTTAGAGATAATCCAATTAATCTTATCAAATCTAGGAAATATTGTATTTCACATGACCAGACCTAAAATTATGTAAATGCTGACAATTAATCGTATAGTTCATTTATTTATTTATTTAGTTGTCTAAGAAAAGTTCTATCAAATAATTAAATTTTCTTTAAAATACTTTTCTGATTTTTGACGATATCTCTGGAAGTTAGTTTCATTAAAATCAATAGCATAAGGTATATATGGAAGCTTACATTCGATAGCTTTTTATACAGTATACAAAAAGTAAGCCAAAATCGTACAACAAAAACCCGCAAGAGTATTCAATCTTCGCCAATGCAAATTCAACAATTTCTGCAGCCTTTTTTTTATTCTTGTTCGTTCATTTATTTTGCATTGTTTTATTTGTTAATTTTTTGTTGTTCCCTTTTAATTTTCAACAATTTGTCACAATAACAAAGCATTTGAAATTTGTACAACAATTTGCAGGTCGTATAGTTTTTTGGAATTAAATTACTTGTGCAGATGTGAAACGTTTTACTGTGTTCCAGATACGTTCTAAACAAAGCAAATAACTGCAAAAATTTAACTACTAGGCGGCATACTAACTTATATATTACAAATATATATATATATATAAATATTATTTAATTTGTGCAGTTCGCTTTGTTTTAAATTTTAACGAAAAGAAACATGTCGAAAGACTTGTAAATCCCGTGTAATTTATGGCCCGCCCACGTGAGTTATACGAGTTCAGACTGAGCTTTTTAAGCCCAAACGAAAACAAAGCAAAACAAGGAAGAAAAAAACTATCAATTACGATGATCATATTGCTAACAAGCAGCTGCTGCAGCTGCCTCCTTCTTGGCCAAGAGGCTAATAAATACGCCTAAGCACTGTCATTCCATTCGAAATGACAACGCCAAGCAAATTATTTGAAATCAACGAGAGGTGATTGAAAAGTTGAAGAGTTTTTGACTATGACTATTATTTAAACAAATTGTAAGCCCTTTTTCATGGACATATAAAGAAACAACCAGTAATTTATACTTTATAATATTTATTTTTAAATTCTTAATCATTTCGGTAAGAGTTTTGAGTTGACACTGTTCAACGAACTGCTGTAGCAACCCTCGGCCGTAACAAGAGACATACTCTGGGTCTGGCAAGCCCATTAAATGAGCAAGGGCCTTACGCTTCTTCCTTCTTTCGGTTGTCTGTTGTCTGTCGTCGGATTGCCTGCTGCAACGTGGCGTATGCGCAACGTGGCGGTGGACTGCCACTTACAAGTAATAACATGCCCAGCAGCGGCATAAAAATCTGCGATGACAATGCGTGTGTGTGTGTATGCCATAAAAAGGCTTTGGAGTACCCCTGAAAAATAAAGTCATCCTCAGCACAGAATCTAAGCACATTCGTCGCGACTTTGGGACCACATAAAAAGGGCTCGACCCGTCGGCGCATAATGCCAGTGATTGATTTACCTGTTTGACAGTGTTGTGTGTGTGTGGGAGTGGGAGTGTAAAATTGATATGTCCCATTTGGTTAGGGAGCTAAATTATAAGGAAGAGGATGGTAGGTAGCAGGGCAGCAAAGCTGTAGCAAAAGTTCGATTTGGTGCTTCGAGCCATAGAAAAAGATATAGGTTTAGTTCGACCAATGACTTAAAAATCTTTTAAAATTATAAATATTTAAAGACTTTAACTTAAGATAATGATTTTATTATTAGTGTTTAACATATACAAAATCAAGCTGAATTTAAGTTCTAGATTGTAAATATATTTAAACATACTTGTATTAAATTGACATATTTCTTTGGGCAAGTGTTTCAGTTTTGGGCTCGGGTTAAAGAGGTTGCTGGAATCTGTCTTAGCCTGGTCAATCATTTGCATAGCCTTTGCTCTCGTGTCCTTCATTCTTTTTGTTGGTCTCTACTTGAGTTGTTACTCTTCCTGTTGCTGTACAACATTTTCTTGCTTATGCCTCACGGCGGTGTCAAATGCCGTCAGAAGTTTTCTGTGATGCTTAAGCTCTATATCGGCGGCCCCAACACAATCAGGCAACAAGCCAACAAGCAAAACTTGGTTAGTTAAAAGTGTTTGTCATTGTTGACACCTTTCGTCTTGTCGAGAAACTTGAGACAGCAACTGTGACTCCATCTTCAGCTCCTTTTTCCGACTGAGACTGAGACTGCGACAATGACAGCAAACAGCGCAAAAGGGCAAAGTTTTCTTTTGCCTTGGCATTTTCTTTACACTCTCCCTAAACATACCCTGCAAACTGCAAAATATGACCCAAGGGAGTATGCTCAAAACAGGCAACAATTTGTAAAATTTACAAGTTCTTTAGTTTACCAATTCCATTAATATTTAGTATATTTTAATATATTTTAATAAACTCGTATATTGTTGAAGATCATCGCGGACTTTCATTTATTTTATCATTTTATAACTAAACCAAGTTCCAAGAATGTCTTCGCTTAGTTATTATGTCAATATTTTATATTTTTATTGAAGACTGTATATTTTATGTAAATTCATTTATTTAATAATTTAAAAAATTTATTGGAAAGCTTAAAAATTAAATATAAACTTAAAAAATCTTATTATAAAATAGTTAATTTTATATTATAATCAAAAACGACACTGACAAGTCGGGGAATATTTTGTTGACTTTCCGTCGTACTTTAAATAGAGTTAAAATTGTATTTAAAATATTTATAAACTTGTTATTAATTGGAAATATTAATTATTAAGAAATGACATTTATTGCGTCTAAAATTTCCATCAAATGTTAATTTTTATGCCTGAAAACAATGTGTAGAAATGGAGAAAAATGTGCATACATAGTGAAAATTGACTATTAGTTACAGGACAATTGTTAGTCGAGTCTGCTCTATTTGGATTGACTTTTTACTGTTGTTTCTTTCTGCTGTGCTTAGTAAAGCTGTTCTCTGTCCTCTGAGTGGCATGTGGGCGTAAAGGCGAGTGGGCATGGTCATGGGCAATGGGGAAGGGGGCGGGGTCACGTTGATTGCTGTTAAATATTTGGCGGCGTCGCGCAAGTTTTCCTAAATCTAATTTATTACATTGGCCAGAGCACTTTAAAGCCTAACTGGCGATGACACCAAGAATACACGCACACCCTTACACACACACACACACTCTCTCTCACACACACAACAATACAGACATATTGGGTTTCTCGATGTGTGTGTGTGTGTGTTTTGCGGAGGTTTATTGGCATTGGTGTTAAGACCTTGTGCATGCCACAGTTAGCTTTTGTTTTGCGGCACATGCCACAGATTTGCGAGTGGCGAGCTCATGTGACTTTTAGACAAGCTGCCCCTGCCCCTGCCCCCCCCCCCCCTGCTTGTGGCAAGCCCCAATTTGCTGTTATATCTTCATATCATTTGCTCTGTAAAACGAGACAAGGCTTTAGTACGCGTAATTTATCATTTCCAGTTTGAAATTTGAACAGTTTCAAGTGCCACGAAAAATTGATGGAGCATAGTCCCTTAATCTGCCACCCCCCCCCCCCCCGACGCCTCCTTCCCATGCTATCCCTCATCTATGGCAATATCTGGCCCATTTCAACTGCAGTTGAACTGCAATTGAGTTGGCATTTCATTACGGGCAGCCATAAAACCAGCAGCAGTTTCCAAATAAAATGCCAAAATGGTAGAAAAAACTACGAAACTTATCAACGTAAACAATTCAAGTACTTCAACTAGTTTCAGGCGTCTCGATAGTGCTCCAGATAACGCCATATACAGAGAGAGAGAGAGAGAGAGAGAGTGGGAGGAGCTAGCAGATACTTGTGGCTTGGTAGATTGCATAATGAAAAGTTCCAGACGGGGAGAGACAAATTTTTATGAGCAAACTTTCAATTACTGAACTTTTTTCGTGCTTGAATTACTTTTGAAATGCTTTTACACACACAGACAGACACACATGTGACACACACACACACACACACACACAGAGAGATATACAAATCTGAGTGTTGGGGTCTCAACTCACTCACTTACCTGACCTTCAAAGTGTTGCCCCATTCATAATGCTGCCGTTTATTACTTTCGCAATTTTGCCGACTCAATTTACGAGCCGTTTTCTCGCAATTTTTCAACTTGTTACTTAAGCAATATTTGGCGCACTCAACACACAATATTTGAGCTTGTTATCCAGGGCAAGACAATGGCTCGAAGACTGGCCAAGAGCGCATTCGCCTTTTAGCCATTTCAGCGCGCCAGCTGCTGTACACATAAACATAAATCATAATCTGTTGGCACAGTACATAAATTATTGACGCTAAAGAGTTCACAGTGTGCAAACAACACTCGGTACACACACTCCCCCCCCCCGCCCGTCCCCTTACACCCCCACGTATACAAACACACCTCAATACACACACAGTGATAATAGCTACTAAACACCTACTTACAGTTTGGAGCGCAGTTATTAAAATGAAAGGCAAGAGCCAAAACCAAAGTCGAAACCCGAAAGAGAAGCAGACCACATGATGATGGCAGCGGAGGGGGAAAGTGGGAGGGAGGAAGGGGAGCGCTTTATCTATGCTCTGTAAAAGCATTTTCTCAGCTTTCTTTAATGGTTGCATATGCAGTCTGTTGTGGCATTAATATGCGAGTAATCGCAATTCTTTTACGTCTCTTTTCGAAGTGGCAGGGGGCAGACGGAGCGTATGAGTAATGTGAAGTAGATTCAATTTAGATGTACTTTAGCTGCTTGTTAGCCAGGGGAAAAGCGAGAAGCGAAGTGCTGCAAAGTGAAAAATATGGATTTATTAATAGCCTTGGTTTTTGTGCTGTCCTCCTGGGTCACTTTATTTGCACTGCCATTGCTGCTAATAAAAGTATGGAAAGTTGTCTGTCCTCAAAGGCTATTTAACATCATAATAATCAGTTTCATTCCATTGAAATGATAGAGTCTGTCGTTAGATTGAAATATATGATAAATTATATAATATATAGAATAGAATAGCTCAATAAGTGACCATGGAGGACATCACAAGCAGACTATGTAAGGTTAAACCATATTGACTTATATTAGGCTTACTTATAGGCTAATTGCTATAGTTTAAATTCTTTAAATCCTATAAATCTTGCGCTCATTGTCCTCCATGGTCACTTATATTTACCTGTGTCTAAGTTGCATATCGACAAATTAAAGGTAGCTTAATTCCTTTGTTATCTATTACTATCATGATAGACTTATCATTTTTAGTCGCCTTAATACTTCCACTGTCGGTTTCTACACTATTCTATTCGAACTTGTCCATTGCTTGCTGGCTGCACTGTCCTCCATTGTCACTTACACTTGTATTCCCATCACTTCTACAGACATGCCAATTTAAGTTGCCTTCCGGGGGGGGGGGAGAGTCCAATCTAATATATATAGCTTAATTCCTCCCTCTGTCACATCATTCACGATTAACTCGACTCTGTCAATGTTGCGACACATCCAAAAATAGATTCAACACAATTTCTGGAAAATCTCCATAGACCACAGACACAAATACAAACATAAGCAACAAACAAAAAAAACCAAAACCAAAACCGACAACATGTGAGCATGAAAAAAGGAAGAACGTGAAAATGTGAAATGTTTGTGTGGAGGAAAAAAATCAGAAAACTGGCATTTAAATTTCTATTGGCGTTTTGCAGTTTGCAATCCAAACAAAATTGACAGCATCAAAAGGCGGAGGAGGTAAACAAACACCAACAATAACAACATCGACACCAGAGTTTGAACACGGTTCGAAATTCAGTTGCCACTGCCACAAACACCTGCCTGACTCATTGATGAATGCTGTGACCCTCTGCGAAGGGAAACAGAGTGACAGAGTAACAAAATGCTACACGAAATGTTTGAAATGTTTGAAATTTACGCGACATTTTTAAGGAAAATCCACTTAAATTTACTGCAGTGCTGAGCTCTTTTCCATGTGCCAGTTAAAGGTGTTCATTTAAGCCAAACTGTAAAAAAATACGTGTTGCCAATTGAATTTGTCACTGCCCAAAGCAGTGACAAGAGTCTGCAGAGTCTGTAGAGATTTGAGTAAGGTATATTAGACTAGAATAGGTCTGAGTTGCATCTATGAAATTGAGGCTGTTCTAGAGTCAAGTTTATATAGATACTTAGACGAATCTATCTTTTCTGTATATAAGTCGTTCTCTTATAGATACTTAGACAAATCTATCTTTTCTGCATACAAGTCATTCTCTTCGAATAACACAGCTTCAATAAAAGCTAGAAGCAGTTGTCCAAGAGAATAATTTAGAGTTCAAATAACAAAAGTAAGTAAGTCACTTAAGTTAAACTACATGAAGAGATGGAAGAAGTGAAAAGTCTCTATCCACTCTAGGGTATCTTAAAACTGAACAACTTCTGTTAGATGCTCACCTACTACTTGTGAACTGCACTTAAGCCTAAAGTGGCAGCACTTTTTAATGAAGTTTCCAGTGCGGGGATGTGGAGAATGTGTAGGACACTCGGAAGATAAATCGCTGGGTCAGGCTAAAGGTCATGTGGCTTACCATGAATCAAACCAGCAAGCAGAAAGAAGAGGCATCGATTGTACTGGGTCAGCAATTAAAAACACATAATTCATGCATCAAATATATAACGTCGGGGATAATTTCTCCACCCTAAAAAAAAAGGTGTGTGCTACCTTTTTATATATATTTTTTTAAAGGCTTCTCCTTGTTGCGGTTGTAGGCGCATAATTAAATTGTAGAACTAATTGGGCTAGAGCTGCCAGCTGATGATGGAGCAGCCACAGTCAAAGCTGACGTCTCTTTAATTATACGCAAAGAACACACGAGAAAACGAGAAAACGAAACACGAGAACACGGAAGAAAATGTGTGTCCCAAATGAAGGAAAATTCATTTCGACAGCGCCGACAGGGAAAAACCTCTAAAATGTAGGGGAAAACAAAGAAGTTGTGTAGGTGGGAAAACGTGTAGCGACAGCTGCGACAATGACACATGATTATCAGGCAACATGGCTGTTATTGTAGTTGCCTGACCTGCATCATTGGCATTGGCCAAGTCCCCGTCCGGACTAGGTAAGGCCTCTCGCTCTCGCTCTCTTAGCCAAGTTGTTAGCTGGCAGCTGGCGTAGCAAAACATATTATAACATATAGCTGGGCATTAGGTAGAAACCTGGACAGAACAGGACAGAACTTGCCTTGTTTGTCTGTAGCCAATGGGTATGTCCCCTGCTATCCTTGTTGTTGTCCTTGTTGTTGTTGTTGTTGTTGCTGTTGTTGTTGTTGTTGTTGTTGTTGCTGGTACGACACGAGCCATTATGCATGCGTATGATTAATGAGATCATGTTTCTGTTGATGTGCTCGGCAGAAATTGGAGCTGGAGACTGTTTATTGTGAGCAGCTAATAGCCTTTTGAGGCAGCACAACAACAGACTTGACATTGCTGGTAGATAAGAATGCCAAGCAATATTGTTAACTGTCCCAATCCATAGTCAAACATTTCAATATCTCACCCCAGCAATCGCTGTGATTGAAAGCGCATTCGTTGTTTAAATATTTGAGTTAATATCAAGCCGAAAAGTCGGTAATATACCCTGTGGCTTTACAGGGAACCGCTCAGATTCACTCCCAATCTAATTCTCTTGTAATTCGTTATTTTTTCAATTTGTGGGCGAAGCGGGCGTGGCAGCGTTATGAAATTTTCTGTACATATCAACCCCAAAACATTCATCATGTGTGCCAAATTTCAAGTCTCTAGCTACAAAATTGCTTTTGTTATGAGCTTTTTCTTAATTTGTAGGCGAAGGGGGCGTGGCATACAAAAAAATATAAGCTTGATCTGCCTGCAAATATTAGCAGTGCTGGAAGACCAAATTAAAGCTTCTAGCTCTTACCATCTCTGAGATCCTTTCGTTCATACGAACGGACAGGCGGACAGACAGGCAGACAGGCAGACGGACAGTAAGGCAGATGGACAGACAGACACACGGACATGGCTATATCCACTTAATTTGTTGATGCTGATCAAGAATATACATAACTTATGGTGTCGGCCATGCTTCCTTCTGCCTGTTACATACTTTTAACAAACTTAATATAAGGGTATAAAAAGGGCCTTAGAAATGATTTAGTTAAATAAGAAAATTTTACAAATATTATTTTTAGTATCCTAGAAAAAGATCTAATTTAGTTTGCGATATCTTGTTAATGTATACATTGTAACTCTTTTTTATCTATATATATAATTAAAAACGAATATTATAAGCAGAATGTAAGTCAATTTTCGATTTCATAATACATTCAGTTAGACTGGTTTTTGTATTAATTTAAAATATTATAAACAATAATAGTACTCTAGTCTTTAGTGAGCAACTTATTTATAATAATTAAAATAAATAATAAAAATAAAACAATTAGAAAACATAATATAACCATATACTTTAAGAGAGTGCAAAGGCTATCAAGTTTATTTATTTTTAATAAATTAATTATATTAAGAATTTTAGAAATTCATATATATCAATTTGCAAAATAATAATTAATATATTTCATGCTATTTTAATTGTTATACTTATTTATTAAAATATAGTTGCTTATGGTACTTATAAATAAGTAAAGAAAATAAATGACAAAATCTATTCTATTAAAATATTTGTAAATTGAATACCCGAAATATGTAAATTCAGTTCTTTGTCTAAACAATTACATGACTAACTCTATGTCACTTTGCAAAATACGCCACCCTTTGTTTAAATCCACTGTAATTGCAACGAATTTCCGGCAATGCCACAACTCAAACCACATTTATTGTGATGCTGCCCACTGTGAGCTCTCTGTTTGAACGCAAATCCACTTCAATTTGGTTGGTTGGCCTTGCGACCGCATCACAAATTCATGACTCTTTGCCCAAAAATGCAGCCGCCAGTCACACACACACACACACACACACACACACACTCACATGGATTGGGGTTAGCCATCAATCAAGCGTGAGGCTAAAATCGCTTGAAAATGTTTGGGCAAAAGCGTCAGGCATCAGAAAAATTGTACACCACGCGGCGTATGCGTGATGCGTGCTGTGTTATGCAGAGAAAAGTAGAGAAAGAGACGGAGAGCGACAACGACCGTTTATAATTATCCGCGTAACATTTTAATAATTTTAATTTATTTTTAATTAACTGGCCACACAGCATAACATTTGACAATTTGGTTTTCACAAAATTGACGCTTTGAACTTTTTGGCGCGTGGGAATTTGCAAATTGTTGTCAGTCGACAGTCGCCAGGGCTTAAAGCGCCTTTTGTTGTTGTTGCTGTTGTTGTCAGTCAGTTGATGCTCAACTGCACACAATACACATTTTAATTTATTGCGGGCGCTGTCTGTTTTTGGGGCTGTGCTGACAGGCGATTTAGATTGATTGTCGCCTGGGCCGAGAGAGATTAATTAATAAACGCAGTCGACAAATGCAAAAAACTAATTTATAATTGTTTTTCCCTTTATCGCTTTTGTTGTTGCAAGCTGCAAATTGGCCAAGACACGCCCCCACACCCCCTGCCTGCCTTGTAATTTTGTATTTACCATTGTTGTTTGTTGGCATTCATTAGCCTGTCGCTTTCAAGGTGTCGCGCAATGTCAAACAACTCTCTGAAATTAATTTCATTTCATTGCGCATCTGTTTTCATCTCCCCCAATGGATGGTAACTTGGGGGCAGGGAGAGGGGGCAACAGCTTAGCTGACGCTTAAATTAAATGTCAAATATTGCCAAATCGCGTTGAAGAACAAAAATTAATTAACAATATACTGGACGTGGCTGAGCTTCAATCGCATTGTGTCTATTTCGGCCGACGGTGCGTATGATTAATATGGTCAGGCGTTTAAGTGACCCCGTCGCACGTGTTTGGCATTTCAGTGAAGCAGAAACACGGCCTTTTACAGTTTTAAATTCAACAATGCCACGCCCACGACACAGCCTACGCACATTTTATTTGTATCACGCCCCCCCCCCCCCATTAACGTCTCCTCCCTCTACACATAAATCTCTCAAGTGTCACATAAAATTTCCGCACATGTACGGAATCAAAATGAAAAGCAACAACAAAGAGCCTATAAAAAATGACAAATTTTGTGAGCATGGCAACGAATTGGAACATACACTTTTTTATAACCACTTGAGGTAATATAATATATTTCAGCCATCTAGCTCTTAGAGTTGTAGCTTTAATCATGGAAAATACACTGTAATAACAAACATATTAGCTCTAATTAAGAAGAGGGATATTCAGGAAATCTTTTGTATTTATCTGGGAGTATAGAACGAAAATACTGTGCATATTTCAGGCGTCTAGCTCTTACCGTGCTTTGTTCAGGGCAGAAAATAGAGATAAAGGCTATATTAATAAACATATTATATGCAATTAGTATTAGAGAAATTAATAAATATTTTTAAAATATTTATGACAGTAAAAGAAAACTACTGTGGATATATTTAAGGCATCTAGCTCTTACTTTTCTTTGATCACAACATCTATTTGAGTTACGCACAATAGAAATGGATAAATTAGCTGACAGCAGCATAGAAGTTGTATTTATTTAAAAAAAACATCCTACTTTGAATCTTTCAGGCGTCTAGCTCTTGCCATTTCATATCTGATCATCACAGCGAATTGGGATATGCACTAAATATGCTGAAACTACAGTAGAGAGATGCTTAGAATTGTTTGAGCTATAATATTGATTTAAAATAATAATAAAACAAAATTACTGTGAATATTTCGACCATCTAGCTCTTATCAAGCAGAACAAAGAGTTTTAATATGTAGATTAATTGTAATAAACTAAATATATGTAGATATACTATTGCAATATATTATTATCTTTAGTTAAATGTGTTGTTATTGCCCATGTTAACCTTTTATTAAAGTGTATTTTTACTAAGTATAAGCAACATAAAGGGGGACAAAGTGCGCGAGTGTGAGTGAGAGAGAGAGAGAGTGTGTGTGAAAGAGACAGTGTATGAGGAGGCACAGAGAAAGTGAGAGATTGAGCTGTTGCAAAGGCGGCACTCAGAGACCGTAGTGCAATAAGTCAAGTTATCAAAGTTAATAATTCTTAATGTTAGTGCATAAACAACACGGGGGCAATGAGAGCAGACAGAGCGACAAACAGACAGGCAGTCGGAGAGACAGAAAGACAGAAACAGAGAGGGGGAGTGTGTGAGAGCGAGAGAGATAGCAAGACAGACGATATGTCACTGGCAATGCCCATAAAAGTATGCTACATGGCAGGCAAAGCGCAGAACTTCAAATAAATACAAAGATGAATTTTTGTAAATTTATGCAAAAAGGCAGCAAAGAAGCAAAAAGGAATAAAGAGAGAAAAAAGCAAACTGAAGGCTAATTTGCATAAAGAAATCGGCTAGCGGCAAACGAAAATGCCGAAATAATATTTCCTTTCCCGTTCTCACACACCACAACTAGTATACGCTGTCTTTCTTTCTCTCTCTCTCTCTTACTGTGCATCTTCCCGTCCGCCTCTCTTTGCCATTTTCTTCCCCTCTTCCTCTAGCTGAATGAGTGCTGGAAGTTCAGTGGCGTGGCAAATATGAAACTCAAAGTGTTCATGCTGACATCGCGACATAAAAATTTATACACACACACACATACACAGCCATATGTGTGTGTGTGTGTGTCTGTGTGTGTGTTTATATAACAAACTGTTTCCTTTTATTTGGCAGGCCTTTGTGGCTAATAGCGCACACTGTTTGTCCAGAGAGCGAGAGAGAGAGAGAGAGACAGTGAAAGCTGAGCAGGAAAAGCATAAATGCCACAAAACCCGAGCAATAAAGCGCACAATGATCCATGCACACGCCACACACCCGCAGCTATAACTGTATGTGTGTGTGTGTGTGTGTGTAAAGAAGAATTTGTCATTTGACCATTGGCATTGTGGTCAAGTCAAACAGTTATCGGCTTTGGGGTTCAGTTTTATGTATTGCATATGTCGCTTGTCCATTTTCTTGATCCTTCGTCCATTCAGTGTTTGGTCAATTGGAAATGACATTAATTTTAATGTAAACCCTATGAGTCGATAAATAGGTAAATCGGCCAGACACTACAATAATATCATATGTTACAGAATGTTTACATAAATCGTACAAAAATACAAATGTTCTACGCTATTAATTGTGCCTTAATGAAACTATGTCTAGGGGTTTTTAACAACAAAGCTAGCTTACATCTTATCAGTGTACTTTAAACTACTGATTGATATACAATCATATTGCTAAGTGACTTATTTATACGAGAATCTCAGAGAAAGGCGCAGAGCATTTAACTTCTCGACATTGTTCATACTCTTTTGCCTAACAACTTGTCACTTCTCACAGCTTAATGGAAAGTTTTCACATTCTACAACTTAAAGCACATTAAAAAGTTGCTTAAAGCTAAAAGCTTATCAAACTGTAAACGAAATCGTGCTCGTTCTCCTTTCAGCTGAAAGACAAGTGGCACTTCAAGCTATTATCATTGGCATAAGATGGGGAGTTATGGATACACGTTGGTTTCTTCCCCAAAGAGAGGTAGAGTGAGAGCGTTGTAGAGATGGCGATATGAGGCTCAAGTTGGCCCCTCAAGCAGTCAGTTAATTAGCTTAGTTCGTGTCTGTCTGTCTGTCTGTCTGTGTGTGTGTCTAACTTTTTAAAGAAGTTGCTTTGGCTTAGTTGAAATTTATGAAAATAAGTTAAAGCCGAAAGGCAGAAAAAAACCCACAAACGAGAAGAGGTTCATTGTGCCACATTTCATTTGGCTAAAAGTGCGCTCGTGTTGGCCATAAATGATGCCCTCGAGCCAACAACGATTGCATCATTTCTTGGACACAGTTATAGACATTTGTTGCAGTCGACCATAATGCTGCTGCTGCTGCAGGGATAATGCTGTTGGCCAACTTGCCAGCCCAATTGGGAATACTCTGTTGGCTTTAACGGACACACAACCTGAGTTTCTAGTTGCCAGTCGTTTCGCAAATCTCCAAAGTGATTATTTTGCATTTATTGTGTCAATTTTTCTTTCTGTTCTGTGCAAATAAAACTTAGAGCATATTTTTTTTTGATATCATTACTATTATATATTTTACTGCTGCCCTGCTGCCAGGGCTACCAAATAGCTGATACCCTCATTATAATGTCATGTTCTATTTGTAGCTACATTTTCAGTTCTATTTTTATACAACTGTTCAAATGATTTCCCACTTATCGTTGTTGTTGTTGGCAATCAGTTTGATTGCGGCGATGCCTGTCAGTTCGTCTGTCTGTCTGTCCGACTATCTGTCTGTCTGCCTGTCTGTTGTGTTTGTTTATTCAGTTACATTTGAATCGTTTAATTTTATAACATTTTGCCATATTGTTTTTTTTTCTTCATACCCATTTAATATGGATAGCTGGCAATAAGCAGCATATTTGAGCTTATAAAAAAGTATATATTAAAATAGAAAATAATATATTAATAATTCAACAATAGTCAAGTTAGTTCGCTCCTCTAATTGAAACCTGATATTTGATTAAACAGAGTATATGTAATATATAAAATGTATTTAACATTATTAAAACAAAGATCAGTTAGGAAGCAGTGCATCTGTTTCTCTGTTAACATTGTTTTTTTTTCTTGATACCCATTTAAAATGAATAGCTGGCAATAAGAAGCATATTTGAGCTTATAAAAAATATACATTAAAATAGAAAATAATGTATAAATAATTTAACAATAGTCACGTTTGTTTGGTCCTCTAATTTAAACTATAGAGTTGTTTAAACATAGTAAATTTAACATATAAAATGTATTTAATACTATTATAACAAGGATCAGTTAGTAAGCAGTGCAAATTCGTTGCTTAAAGCGCTTTGCAAGCGGTGCATGCAAGTTAAGCAGTGCATCGGTTTCTCTGTTCAGTGCAAGCAACGTGTGTGTTTCTGTTTTTGTAAGCAAACATTGCAGAGTATTTGCCAGTTGACTAGTGATCACACATTTGTTTATTTTGTTTGTTTCCGAGGCGTGCACCAACAACAACAACCTTCGTTAACCCTTTGTTGGCTCTTTGTTTTGCCATTTGCCATTTGGCATTGCATTGAATTGTAAAATTGTTACACTGCTTCGCACTCCGACTGCACTCCGACCAACAACTGCTTTCCCCCCCCCTCTCTCATTCTCTTCACAAAGTCTCCACACTCGCGCTCGACAGGCCGCGTTCAAATCTCCACTGACCGGAAACTAATTTGAAAATGTTATTCATTATGCATAGCACTCGGCAATGGCTGTGTGTTGTTTTTTCGCGCACTTCCTCTGCCTCACTTCTCACAACATTTTCCTACATATTTTCCCACTCATATTTTTTTTTTATTTTTATATGCACATTTTGTTGCAGTTTCTCCGTGTGGGAAAGTTTAAGGAAAACTTTTACGTTGCTCAGATTTTAACTAGTAGCGTCTGAGTCTTAACCAGATTGTTATTTAAAGCTGAATTAGCGGTCGTCCATTTTGCCTAAGTAGTGTGGAAATCCATTAGATAAGAAGCAGCTGCAAGTGAAAAGAACAAAATGATAGAAATCTCTTCGTAACCTCTTCAACTTCAACTTAAACTAATGGAGTACCCGCTTGAGATTCTTCCAAGCAAGAGGACATAAATAATAAGTCGACAAATTAAGTTGTCTGTCGCCGAGAGTAAAACAATAGTACAAGTGAGAAAGCCAGAGAAAGCGGAAATGGAAAGCAAAGCGGGAAAGTCAAGAAACACGCACACCGAGCGAATGAAATGCCGTGCTGAAATTAAGTTGTAAAGAACTTGAATTAGGTATTTGTAGTATTTAAAATATATGCTTGTTACAAGTACGAATTACTAGAGTTCTGTTGATTCGTTCTGAATAAATTCAAATGAGCGCGTTATTAAAATGAACGCATGAACTTATTCTGTTCTTTATGAACTACATATATCGTTCAACTGAACAACTGAACAGCTGAAAAGATGAACAACTGACTAACTGAACAACTGACCAACTGAACAGATGAACAACTAAACAGCTGAACAACTGAACAGATGAATAGATGAACAACTGACCAACTGACTAACTGACCAACTGAACAGATGAACAACTAAACAGCTGAACAACTGAACAACTGAACAGATGAACAACTGACCAACTACCCAACTGAACAACTAAACAGCTGAACAACTGAACAAAGTGACTGATTAAGCTCACGACTTAAAAATGAACGATTAAACTTATTAAGTAAATTGAATTAAAAATTACAACTCTACGAATCACTAATAAAGAATATTACTTAAGAGCTCTTTAACCAAGTAGCAATATAAGTCAAATCTTATTCTTATTATAAGATTTCTTTCTACTCATCTACAGAGCTTAAAGGATTTAATTCTAATTTGAATTGCACTTAAATCAAAGACAATCAATCTTACAATCAACATGTTTTCTCTATTTTCAATGCCCCTTTGTGATGATATCTTTTGACATAGAAACACTAAGAATTATCGTTAAAATAATGCATTGAGAATCAACATTTTTTATCAGTGCACGCAAAGGCAGCGGAAAATGCAGCGCTGCAAGGGATAAAGCCAAGGAAAAAGGAAACCCGCAGAAACAATGATAGACAATAGAGGAAAAAGGAATCGCCAAACTTTTTAGAGGGACAAAAAGTCTGGCAATGTTTTAAGATTTTAAGCCACGACGCGACCATAGATAAAAATGGCACATGAACATGAACCAAAATGGCACCCACAAGAGTTTCCGGCAGACATCCGGTTTAACAACTCTGTTATCCACACACACACACTCGCACACACGCACGCACACACTTATGGAGTGTAAGAGATACAGATGTGAGTGCAAAATCAGCGACGACGACGACAAAGTGCACATTAACAAAGGGGGCGTGGCATGGAAACTGGGCAACGTTTTTGTCATAAACCCATTAAAAGTCAAGGGCGAAATTCATGTTGCATGTTTACTCGGTGAACACTGAAAGAGATGGAGAGACAGCGGGCGAGGAAGAGGCAGATAGACGACTGTTATACGAGCAGCAGCTGTGGCAACAAAGTAGCTTTAATTAATGAAACTCATTAAAGGCATGCCAGCCCACAAAAGCAGAGTCCTAGCCAAGACCATGCCGACCAGGGCTGAGAAGCAGGCCTAGACAGACACACAGGCGGAATGGGCAGACGGATAGACAGACAGACGGACGGACGGACGGACAGACAGACCGAAAGAAACGCGCGCTTTGACCTGCCACAATGCGTGTTGCCATACATTAGCCTAGTCTCCGATTTTGGCCTGGCCAACGAGCTGATACTGGCAGTCTATTACGATGGCTTCGCGTTGCTCTGCGACTTGTCCACGTTAGACGATGTTGCGAAACGACAAGAGACGACGACACGAGACACGAGAGAGCGCGCAGTTAAGAACTCGCTTAATTAAGGGGAAATTATTAAGGAAAGCTCAGCGACTCCGAATTAAAGCTGCGTTTGCGTGAGGGGAAAGCTGTGAACTAAGCAGTTATGCAAGCAGTCAGTTAAGCAGTTGCACATGCAGTAAACGAAGCAGTTTCATAAGCAGTTGACTCAAGACTCAAGTGTGTTATATGAGAGTTTTATTAAACAGATGTTATACTAGAGTATAAGAATGATGTAGTTTTAAGTTTTATAAAAACTGTTCAAGTTCTATACTGCATAACACTCAAAACTACTGAGGTCTTATAATGTATAAAACTACGCAAGTCTTGTACTGCTGTTGTGGAACGTCCAAGCTGTATACCAAGTAATAAGCCAAGCAAAGCACTTATACGAGTGTTATACGAAACTGTACACAGCTTATACGAAACTGTATAACTCTTATACGAGTGTTCAACAGTAATGCACCAGTGTTTGAAGTATAAAACTTGGACAGTTTGTATAACACTCGAAACTATTCAAGTCTTATACACTAGTATAACATTTGTATATGACAAAATGCTTATTATCCTCCCTTAGCTTAGATACACACCCCAAACAATTGTCGCTAGGGAGCGTCTTTAGATATATTTCTGAGCAGAAACCTCCCTTGATTTTTACCATTTATAATTCTCTCCAAATTTCTCTCTCGCTCTCTGTGTGTTCTCCCTCTCGCACTCTCGTTTAATGCGCGCTAACACACCTGTATGAATTTGTCTGCTCTCGCTCTCAACACGCTCGCATAGACATGCGCTAAAAGGAGCTGTTGCTGTCTCTCTTGTTGTTGTTGCAGCCAGGACTAGGCCAACAGGCTGGCTGCAGAGCAAATAACAGCGCTGCGACTGCGACGTCGACAGCGTCGCTACTTTGACAACACAGCAACAACAAAAGAAAGCGCCAATCGACGCTGCCACATCCTGTGGCATGCCCGGCACCTGCTGCTGTTGCACAGCAGACAACACAAAAGCCATTTATTTAGAATGCCAAGCGCAAAACGGAAACACCAACAACAAAATAGACAACACATCAAAGCCGGGGGAGGGAGGGTTGGTGACACGCCCTCCTTCCCACTTCCCACTTTCCCTTCCACCTTATGGCAACATTGGTTGCCATAACAACTGGTGGCCACAACAAGCGCAAACTTTGAGCTGAAAATTTATAGTTGAAATACGGATTTTGCTGTCGATTGCAGATTAAAGTTGATTTCGCTAATAAACGATGCAATTGAAATATTTGCGCACATTGCTAGAGGGACAGGTGAGAAAGGGTCAGAGGAAGAGGCAGAGGAAGAAGAAGAGGCTGCAGAAGATGCGATTAGTCACTGCGATTCAAAGAAAGTAGTTCGTACATTAAACTCCACATTTCATATATTACATTTGAATAAAACTGAAAATAATAACCTAAAAAAAGTATGCCACTAGTAGGTGTCGAACTCCAGAACCACACCGCAATAGTTCGACACTTTAAGCATTACGCCAATGCAGCCATAGTCGATTATCTGGCATATTACCAGTTTCCTTGCCTCAAGTTGCTACCTCCAACCTTTGTATATTCGAACATTTAATTGCTTCAAATATATCAATATAATAATATTATTATATGTCGATTCCAGGAGCACATTCAACGCATTGCGGGACTCGCCTGGTCGCCCAATCAGCAGAAACTGGCGATTGCCACGTCGGATCGTCACATTCTGCTGTACGATGATGCAGGCGAGCGAAGGGACAAGTTCAGCACGAAGCCAGCGAATGCGGCAAATGGCAAGAACTCTTATGTGATTAGAGGATTGGCCTTTAGTCCCGACTCCACCAAGTTGGCTGTGGGACAAAGCGACAGCATTGTCTATGTCTACAAGTTGGGAGAATCCTGGAACGATAAGAAAGTCATCTGCAATAAGTTTCCACAAGCGGGAGCTGTCACAGCGCTTATCTGGTTAACATCAGGCGCCATTATAGCGGGTAAATTTCAGATAAGTTATAGCTAGCCAATTGATTAGCTGACTCCTACTGTTCACAGGTCTAGAAGATGGAAAGGTTCGTGCTCTGCACTGCAAAAGCAACAAGTCGCAGAGTCTTTATGGCGGCGACAGCATTTGCATCTCCCTCGCCTCCAATACGAAGGGAAGTGGCTTTCTTAGTGGTCACAATGATGGCACTATTATACGCTATTACGTTACGGAGGAGGCCAGCGAGCCTTTGGGTCGTGTAGTCCAACATCCTGTACCGCCATTTGCTCTGGCCTGGCCCCAGGGAGGTTTCTGTGCCGCTGGCTGTGATCAGCGGATCATCTTCTACGACAGTGTGGTGAGTATAATGGAGAAAGGTATTTCAGGAAACCCCTATATAAGGCGAGAGAGCTTCTTTTGAAAATTGATGATCGAAAGCTCGAAATTAACAGCTAGACTTGGCTTTAGCTAAGGGTAGTTCTTGGCTTTATGCACTGGGGTAAAGGGTTTGTTTCCCCTCTGTCCATCTTTTACGTTTTTTCTCATTTCCCTAACTTCCCATCTGTGTTTACCCTCTCAGGGTCGCCAGCAACGTTGCTTCGACTTTTCCCGCACGGAAGGAGAACGCGAGTTCACAGTGGCCGCCTGCAGTCCGAATGGACAGGCCGTTGCCTTCGGAAGTTACGATCGCATCAGGATATTTGCATGGAGTCCACGTCAGAGTGCGTGGAGCGAAAGTGCCAGCAAAGAGATAAGCTGTCTCTATTCCCTAAGTGCCTTGATCTGGCGACGGGATGGTGCCCGCCTGGCGTTGGGATCCGTGAGTGGAGCTGTCCTGTTGTTCGAGTCCGTGTTGAAGCGTACCATTTGGCAGGACAAGTTCGAGCTGATATTTGTGGCGCCGAGTCAGCTATTAGTGCGATCTCTAACCGAGCCTACTCAACAGCTGACCATCGAGTCTCAGCTGGGATTGGAGATAGATGATGTGCGGATCATGGGAAAGGATAATTTCCTCGTGGGACGCACAGAGGAGTCGCTGATATTGTGCGATCTGACACGGAATCTGGCCAGCGAGGTGCCTTGGACAGCTTCCGGCAGACACGAACGTTTCTACTTTGAGAATCTGCATGTGTGTCTGATCTTCAATGTGGGAGAACTGAGTCTGGTCGAGTACGGCGACAATCGCATACTCGGCTCTGTGCGTACAGAATTTGTTAATCCCCATGTGATCTCTGTGCGCCTGAATGAACGCGGTAATGGCAGGGAGAACAAAAAGCTTGCCTTTCTGCTGGACGCGAAGACAATCTGTGTGGTGGATTTGGTCAGTCAACAGATCAGTGGACAGATCAATCACGAGACAAAGATCGATTGGTTGGAACTCAGCGAGACAGCGCACAAACTGCTTTTTCGTGACAAGAAACTGCGACTCATTCTTGTGGATAACTACAGTGGCAAGAAACAAACGCTGCTCAGCAATATCTCCTTTGTCCAATGGGTGCCACAGAGTGACGTTGTTGTGGCCCAAAGCAACAGCAATCTCGCCATCTGGTATAACATCGATCTGCCCGAGCACGTGACCATGCAGACAATGAGGGGAGAAGCCCTCGAGGTGCTGCGAGAGAATGTTAGTATCCAAGGGAGATTATTATTGGGTAGGCAAGAAAGTCAGTGCCATTTATGTAACAGTTAGAAAGAGGAATCCTGATCAGCAAAAGCATCCGAATCGATATAGCCAAGTCCTTCCGTCCTTCTGTCCGTCCTTCTGTATGAACACCTAGAACTCATTACGTATTACAAAATGGTCAAAATAGAATTGTAATGCAATGCAGACTTTCTTGCCACCCCACTAGTTTAGTAATAATTATCATCCGTGACATTTTTCCCCAACAGGGTCGCACTGTGGTTCGCACCCAGGACGGACCCAGCGAGCACAGTTATCAGCTGGACGAGGGACTAGTGGAGTTTGGCACAGCTGTCAATGACAATGATTTTGGACGAGCTGTGCACTTTCTGGAATCGCTGGGAGACAAACCGGCGGCCAAGGCCATGTGGCATAATTTGGCCATTATATCGCTGGAGGAGGGAAACTTGAGGGTGGCGCAACGTTGTTATGCCGCTCTAGGGAATGTCTCCAAGGCATTTTACCTAGCAGAGATGATCGAACAGGCAGATGAATTTGAGCAATCAACTGGCAATCCTGGCATACATTGTCCTAAAGTTAGAGCTAAGTTGGCGTTACTTGGTTCCGATTTGCGTTCAGCGGAACGGATTTATTTGGAGCATGGTGACATTGAGGCGGCACTCGGTATGTATCAACAGTTGCGTATGTGGGATGAAGCTGTAGCTCTGGCGGAGAGAAGAGGTTACGCACGCTTGCCGGAATTGAGACAGCAGCATATGGACTTTCTGCTGGAGACGGAGCAGCAGGAGAAGGCGGGACAAGTCCTCGAGGATGAGGGTGAATTACAGCAGGCAATGTCGTTGTTCCTTAAGGCCAACAAACCCGCGCGAGCAGCAAGACTTGCCCTGAAGACACCTCATCTGCTGCAGGACGAACAGTTAATGCTTCAGGTAACCGAGGGATTAGTGCACTCGGAGCTCTACGAACTTGCCGGCGACATTGCACATCGTTTGTCCCGTCCGGAGGCGGCACTGGCGCTCTATAGAAAAGGCGGAGCCTATGCCAGAGCCTTGGAGTTGGCACGCGTTGTGTCGCCGCAGGAGGTTACCGCATTGGAGGAGCAGTGGGGAGATTGGTTGGTCAGTCGCAAGCAGCTAGACGCCTCCATTAATCATTATATCGAAGCGGGCGCCACACAAAAGGCGCTGGAAGCCGCTGTAGGCGCCAAACAATGGCGCAAAGCAGTTCAAATCGCCAAAGTACTAGACGAACCGGAGCTAATACAACGATATGCCTTGGATTTGTCCAAACATTTGGCATTTGCCGGAGATCTAGAGGGCGCTGAGGATCTGCTGGTGCGTGCAAATCTCTACAAGGATGCCATCGAGCTGCTGAATCGTCATGGGAAGTGGGAACGTGCCTATGTGTTGGGGGAGAAGTATCTGAAGTCGGATCAGTTGCGAGAATTGTTTGTGCAGTTGGGAAGTAGTCTGGAGGAACAGGGCAAGTATCGGGATGCGGAGAAGGTGCTAATTGCGGTAAATGAACCGGATTTGGCCATAGCCATGTATAAGCGACGGGAACTCTACGATTCCATGATAAGACTAGTTGAGAAATACCATAAAGATCTGCTGGACAGCACCCATCTTCATTTGGCGCGTCAACTGGAGTCACGTGGCAAGTTTAAGAATGCGGAGCTGCATTTTATTGCCTCCGGCGATTGGAAGTCCGCCGTTCACATGTATTGCTCCTCGTCCCGCTGGGAGGACGGCTATCGGGTGGCCAAGCAGAAGGGCACGGAGGGTGCCAGCCAACAGGTGGCCTACATGTGGGCCAAGTCAATGCCGCTGGAGAGTGCGGTGCGTCTGTTGAGCAAGCTGGGATTGCTGGACACGGCCGTTGGATTTGCCTGTGATTCCGGGCAGTTTGAGTTCGCCATGGAGCTGTGTCGCTTTGCGGGAAAGTCAACGGATGAGGTGCATCTAAAGATAGCCATGTCGCTGGAGGATGAGGGAAAGTTTGAGGAGGCGGAAGCACAATTTCTCAAGGCACACAAGCCCAGGGAGGCAATACTTATGTATCAGCATGCCGGAGATTGGCAGGCAGCTCTAAACGTGGCCGAAATGCATTTGCCTGATGCCTTGAACGAGGTGCTCATCGGTCAAGCGTCCGCTGCGCTGGAAACACGCAATTACCAGGACTACGAGCAGCTGCTGCTGCGTGCCCAGCGTCCTGACCTAATTATCGAACACTATAAACAGGAATCGCTCTACGACGACGCTTTACGCATAGCCGAGGAGCACTTCCCCACGGCGCTCAACGATCTGCGGCGACTTCAAGCCCAGCAACAACGTGGCCAGCTGCAGGGTGAGAACTCCGCGGGGGATTCCCGCGCCTATTTGCAACGTGCCGCGGAGTTTGCCAAGCGGGAACAGTTCCGCAAAGCGGCCGAGTGTCTCATGCAGATAGATTCAAGCAATGCCGAGGATGCCGCCACCTTGGAACGTGCTCTACTTCGCGCCGCCGAGATAGTCAATCAATTCCTGGAGGGCAAGGATGCACAGGACTTGGCTCAGTCTCTGGGACCACGTCTCCTCTCCATTAAACAGATAGGGCCCGCTGCTCAGTTGTATCTGGCAGCAGATTTGCCCAAGCAGGCGGTGGATGTCTTTATTCGCGCCGAGCAATGGTCCAAGGCACGTCGACTGGCCAAGGAAATCGATGCGGAGCTCCTTTCTTACGTCGAACAGCAACAGAAGTCACGACTCAAGCACGAGGGCAATGTAGAGCAACTGGCGGACATTGACATTGTAAGCGCCTTAGATCTGCTGGCGGAGCAGGGACAATGGCAGCGCTGTCTGGAGAAGGCCAAGCAATTGAATCCCTCGGTGTTGCAGAAATACGTCGCAGTCTATGCCGCTCAACTCATCCGTGAGGGGGACTGCATCAATGCTCTGGGACTTTATCTCAGCTATGGAGCTCCTGCCATTGAGGAGCACTTTAATATCTACTCAAGAATTGCCCTGGACTGTCTGTCACTGCGGGAGGAGCAATCGGAGGGTGGAACTTTGTGGCAACGTCTGCGCGACTTTCTACATCGTCTGCTTCAAGCTCTACGTGCTTCGGATCACGCCCAAGGCACTTTCACCACAACTGCCGAGCAGTATCTATTGATTGCCCATTTCTATGCCACTCGCTCTGCCTGCAGATCTGTGCCATCCCTTCAACCCGTTGCAGTGCGTCTTTCCCTTGCCCTCCTGCGACACACAGATGTTCTACCCGTGGACAAGGGTTTCTATGAAGCGGGCATGGAACTGCGTCAAGCGGGACGCGAAGCGGAGGCTTTTGTTATGTTGAATCATTACCTGGACGTCTGTGAGGCCATTGAAGAGGGTTCTGGCAATCTGGTAGATCACTCTGACTTGGCAGCCACAGATTTTCCCAGCTCTGTGCCTCTACCCGAGGATATTCATCTGAAGAACGAACCGAATCTTCACGAGGAGGTGCGTGAATGGGTTTTGGCTGTCAGCATGGATCAACAGGTGGATCAATTGCTGCCCAACGATGATCGTGGATTATATGAATCCAGTCTGGGCCCCAATGATACGCCCTGTTTGTTGAGTGGTTATCCAGTGCGTGGTCGTCAGCCTGTCACCTTTCAAGCCTCCAACAATCAGGTGAATCGCGATGTCTGGAGCAAGTTTGCGGTGGCTGTGAAGATGTCACCGGGCAGTAACGTGACCGATATCATTGCCTTTGTCGAGAAGTGGCAGGGAACGGCCAACTACGTAATGCACTAGAGAGGTAAGAACTGGGGAGAGAAGAATTGGGCTGGGGAATTAAAAAAGACAAGGATTGAAATGGATGGAATTGTGAGAAGAGCTGGGGAGGATTAGGAACACTGTCTAACTAGAATTCAAATCAATATAAATAATCAAAGCAATTAAATAATTATATGCTCTATTTAACCGTCAATAAATGTTAATTACAATAATTATCATCTCTTATCGTCATTAATTTTACTTTGTTGAAAGTGGTACAAGCGATTGCGACCAAATTACGTTCCGATTTGTAATAATAATGTATTTATTATGTAAGAATCTAGGACTTTAACTCCTCTCTCTCTCTCTCTGATCTTGGTGTGCAGCTGCTGTGGTAACTCGGATGATATCCTTGCCAATCTTGTTCAGATCGTGTTAGGTCGACTTAGTGTAGCGTGTTGAAGAGATCTCCGGCTGATGGAAGCGGCGCCAAGCCACCAGTTACATCCGGAAGTTGAGTAAGATCGGGCAGATTGGATAAGTGATCCTGGATCTCTTTCTGCAAGCCCAGCATCTTGGCCAGCTTCTTCTTGTGTTCCTGCAAGAGAGCAAAATACGACAAGTTAAACTAACTGAATAGAAGAAATGCAAATGAATTTGAGACAGAAACGAAAGTAATTTGATTTTATTTAAAAATAAATAACATACATCCAAACGTTGCTCGGCCTGGGCCAGCAGCTCCTTCTGCTCCGCCTGAAAGTCGCGCAACATGGCCGCCAATTTAGTGCGTTCCTCCATCTCGGCAGCGAGCCGAGCATTGTAATCGTTCAGCAGATCGACGGCCTCGTTCACCTGCAACACAAAATGGCGACAGTTAGTAGGTGGAAGAACAAGTACAGTAATTATCAATATATCGATGTTCTGCAGATCTCAAAGTATCTACTTGCAAAATTCTCAAAAACTAACAAATTATAATTAAATAACAATAAAAATAATTGGCTGCTTTCATTATGTTTGTTTATGTATAAACAGTTGCTGAAGGTAAATACGCAGTTTAACTGCTTGTGAAAATGTATCCAAGTCTGGCAACTCTGCTGCTCTGTTGGCCGATTTAGGTATCAACAGAGTACTAATAGATATAAACACGATATTCCATGCATCGATATTTTGTTTTGTTTGTTTTTTGCATCCCTGGATGCACTCGGGACGCACCTGTGTGGCCAGCACCTTGGCCTTCTCCTTATCCTCCAGCTTACTGATGCAGCTGATTTCCGATATCTCCGGCGGCAGCTTGGCAATGCGTTCCCGCACCAAAGCATCGCTGGACGCAGAGTTCTCAATGCCGGTCAGGGCCTTGATGAGCTCCTCGGGCTCGGGCGGTTCGCCCAGTGGCAAATATGGCGGTGTATGGCCATTTTCCGCCTCAGCTGCGGGTTGTTCCACAACAGGTGTTGTATGTTGCGATGTGCGTGATCTCTTAGATTTGGATATTTGACGTTCTTCCTGCTTGCGTTTCTCCCGTTTCTCCGACTTGTCCCCTTTGCTGTGCTTGTGCGACGCAGCAGTTTCAGTGGTAGCTTTACTGCTGGGTCCATTGCCATTCCCAGTGGCTGTTGTTGTTGTTGTTGTTTTTGTATCGCTATGCATGCGTCCGCGATAATCGGCAATTGTCTTGGCATCGTAAACTCCACGCTCTTGCCAGATATTTAAGATGCGTCCCAAACTGGCCAGCAACTTGTCCGATTTACAGGTCTCGCCAATATGGGAAAATACTTTGGGCAGCACATTGCTAAACTCCTTGCCGTATTCGGGGCCCTTTTTCTTGCTGTTCTGGATGACATCGTTGGCCAGATACATGAATGTCAGTTTCTTTGGTTCCGGCACTGTGGAATATGCAAAATACTCATGTTAATAAAAAAAAAAGTATTCAGTACACTTCTGTACTCAGGTACTCATGTTACCATGCTGCAGCTCCCGTTGCCAGGTTTGCACTATGACAGTGTGATGTTTCCGATGATGTATGAGCCATAAGGACAATGTTTGTATACTCTGTTGGCTGGTGTTCAGTTCCGATAGTTTCTTGCTTAGCGCGGATTCCGTGAAAGCTGACATTCTTTTCTATTTATATGCCCTACTGCTCTTTTTTTTGGTAGCATGCACAACACGATAAAAAAGGACCGAAAAAAACACACGGCCGAAAAACAAAAATATATCTTCTTCTTACTTGCACTGATTGCTTAACAGCGGCAGATATTTAACATTAGCTTCAACTGTTACTTAACAGCGAGCAATTATTTTTGCGCCAACTTGCTTAAAACTCGGCATTTTGCTTTTAAAATTATTTCTTACGACATAGCACGCAAAGTGATTTAAGTGTTGGCTAAATAAGTCAATTTTTCCATAAGGCAGTGCAGTTTTTAAAATAATTCAATGCATGTCTTTAAAATCGGAATTAAAAGCTGTTTACCGGTGTTAATTTTAGCTGTAGCTTGCAGTTATTTGCAATTGTATAAAAGCAACATAACATAAACTGCTAATAACTAGAGATGGGCGTTAATATTTGTGATATTTCTCACAAGTATTTTAAAGTAATTATCACTAACACAATGATATTATATCACTGAACGATATTCAGTATTTTCTTCAATACGGACTAGATGTAAGAACTGTTTTACTGTGAAATCGTAAATTAAATACTAAAGCAGATAAACAAAGTATAACTATTAATTATTAATATTAATTATAAGTGTCACAATTTTTATACAGATATTTCTTGTAACAGTCATCGTTGTTGCTGTGACTCAAGTATCACCATATCGCTCAACTCTAATAACCAAAGCTATGTAATAGCAGTCGATAAGTGTGGTGGCATACGATACGAGCAAGCTATCGATAGCAAGCAGTGACTATGCCAGTCACAGCGAAGTAAATAATTTGTGTAGTGCTGCCAACTAGCTATGTTAATTTTGTGTTGGGCGCGCTTGCTTAAATTTATATTTAGGTACAAAACGGATATTAATTATAACTCATCGATCATTCAAACATACAATGCCATCAATCAGCAACGCGAGCGAGCTTCAAACTGTTCGCTGCACGCTTCACACCGATAAGCCTGCCAATCAGACAGGTGTGATATGAATTGTCGACTCTCAGTGCTCAGTTGTCCGTAGAACTTCAAGCGCATTGGTCGTGCCGATATCGTACGGAATCGAGGGGAATCATAAGCGTGTGCCGCCGCAGCTCAGCGAGCAAAAAAACAACAAGAACAACAATAACCGTAACTGGCAATCGACGTCGCCGTCGACGCTTATCAGCTTTGTCAAAGAGTAATTTGTGATACCTGTCCGTTTTGTATTGGCTTGTAGCGAGCAAAATGAGCTTAAGTGGTGTTAATTTTTGTTTTTATTAATTATTATCGTATTTATGGGCGAACGAAAGTGAAGTGCGAATTACTCGATTACTCCCCACTTCAAGTACGTTGTCATCCCCGCCATAAATTTCGATTGCAGTTTCTGCAACCCTCAACAATGGCAGCTGCATCGATGTCCAGTTCAATTTGCAATTGCAACAGATAATGGTTTAAATTGTGTGCATGTGTTTGTTTTTGATTCTGAGTGTGTGCATTTGATATACGAGTGTGTGATTTACAAACCATTAACGCTATCAACAACACATTAGACAAATTGCTAAATTAGCTGCCGCAATTAGTGTTGACAGAAATTTGACCGTTAAAAATGGTCAGGTTTAAAAATATATTAAAATAATAAGAGCTAAAAAGTTAAAATAACAAATAATAATAAAATGCAATCAGATCTAAAATAATTAATTTGTTTTTATATAAAAAGTGCCTTAAAAATTGCAAATTGAAAATTAGTAATAAATATAATAATAATTTGGGTGTCTTAGAGCCAACTATTATTGAGTTGATATCAAGGACATTTATTCATGTTGAGCATAACACAATTATCTTATCTGCTCAATAATTCCAACATGAAAATATTGCAATATCACAATTATACTATTATATTTTTTTGCCTTACTATATATATTACAAATAACTATTTAAAATAGCTTGCATTTTCTGTAAGTTTTCTAGCTTTGGCAATTACAAAACAGCTAAGTCTAGCTGCAAAGTAGCTATAAACGGCAACGCTGTCCGCGATACACTTGAAACTGTAGAAGTGGAAGGTGAAGGAGAACAATAAGCCAAATATTTGCTTCAATTACTCTCGCCCCTCTCTTCAGGTCTCTCTCTCAGATAAGCCCAAAAGACGGCTGTCAATCGACTCAATATTTGTGTATTTGTTTTTATAGGTTTAGAAGTTTGATCTGATAATAAAATGAACTGAATCAAAGTCTTGTTCCCCTCCCCCTTTATAGGGCAGCAACTAAATTGTCACCAAAAATGTTGAAAACTTGAACTACGCCGCCGCGCAACGATAACGATAAAAAGAAAATGAATTCACAATTCGATTCCGGCATTGAAAGCAATCGTTCACATCCCTTTCGATCAAATATCGAACAATTCCCGACGGCGCTCAATGAAAAGAACTGGGAATGGACATATCTGGTGGTATGTAGTATTTTTATTACAATTAATCCATTCTCATTTATATTACGCTTTGCCATAGCGAAAATGCCGCAACTTGGAGCTAGAGGAGTCTTATGACCTGTACATGCGTCGCTTGCGCATTGGCTATTTATCGATATTCATCTTCATCGAGCTGCTTGTGACGATTACACATGCTTTGCTCTTGTTCACCTCGTCGGATATGACCTATGCCTATATTGATATGGGCGCCTATTTGGTCACCGGGCTGCTAATGTGGCTAATACTCTCGATCAACTTTCGTAACGAGCTGATCAGCAAACATACTTGGATAGTCTATGCCTCCTCCTGGCTGGCCGTCTCTGTGATGGTCCTAATGGGTAAGTTATGCTGCGGTCAAACTGTGTGAGGCACTGTGCTATGTGACAATTTGTGACACAGGTATACGAAAGTCATAAGTGTGAACACTTTTCTGTGTAACACAGTAATGGTGGTAATTGTCTGAATTATGCTGGGTTCACACTGATTCACAAGCACAGTTTTCAGAATGCGCCAAACATATAAATGAAGGACTATTTCATAAAAAAATAAACACTACAACAAAAGGCATTAATTTAATTCATTTTATATTTTCAATTCGTCTTAAATATTTAATTAAAACACAAATATTTCTTAAAATTGGAAATACCATAAAAGCTAAAAAGATTTACATACGCTTTGTAGTGGAAAGTAGATATCAAATTATATCACATAACAATCAAGTTCGTGAACATTGTAAAAATGCCACAAAAAAATAGAATAATAAAAGCGATTGTCGCATTTAATAGTAAAATAAACAATATAAATAAAATATATGTGAATTATATTTTTGATAAAATACATATACTTAAAGTATGGAATATAGCTAAAACAAATATTATTATTTATGATTTATTAAATTAATTATAATACATAACGTTAGATAAAGTAAGATAAAAAGCAACGAAAAAGAGTGCTACTAGTGTCATAGACTAAAATGAATAATCAACAATTCATTACTTTCGGATAAATATTATTAACTTAATATTATTAAGCATTCCAGCAGTAGATGTGTTAATCATTCTTAATCTATTCACAGATATCGGCCTGAATATCTACCACGCCACCAGCAACAATGATATACTTAATCCCATCTATGACGCATACACTCTATACTCCATCTACATGTTCATGCCCATTCCGTACATTTTACAGCCCTTTATACTGGGCATTGCAGTCACCATTTGTTACATCATCAACTACAGTTTTGTGATCACTTCCAAGGAAGAAAACCAAATGCACAGCATATTCAAGTAAGTTCAGTATAGTTCGCTTTATGTTCCATAACAGAATATTTAATATTTCTTAAAATATGATGTAAATTGCAGCAGATTATGCAATAAATTGCAGCAATTTACGTGTAATATCCATTCCTTTGGAATGACTACTGATATAATAGATAATTGTTATATATAGAATATTTGGTATAATTATAGCAATTATGTGACAAAGTCAATTGCATTTAAACACATTCTTCTTTTGTAAATGGCCATTGAAATATTATTTTATTGTGAATTAAATACTTAAAAACGTAATAATTTTTTATGATATGCAATAAATGCATAATTTGCGATAAATGCTGCAATTTATGTGTAAACGTCCGCATTTGCAATTAAGCGTTGTTTTCCCTATTCCAATTGCTATACCATTTCATGTGTTAATATTTCGAATTTCAGCGAAGCCATATACTTGAGTTGCGTCAATTGTCTGGGCATCTTTTTCCGACTGATGCGAGATATTGCGCTGCGTACAACATTTCTGGATCGCAGACAGTACGTGGAGGAGAATCTATTGCTGCGTTATGCACGAGATCAGGAGCGAAGTCTGTTGTTGAGCATACTTCCGGCACAGATTGCTGATCGACTGCAGGAGGATGTGAGAAGTCGTATCGAACGCTCCAAGCAGCAGCATCAACAGCACACAGGATTTCATCAAAGTATCAATAACAACGGCCAAGCCTTGAAGCGTTGGCGTCAACCAGATCATGGGTGGGTGTGGAATGTCAAGTAGTAAATAAGTGTTGAGTTTAAAGAAATTATAGCTAAATATTATATTTATTTTAATTTTAAATAACCTGTATATTAATTTCTTACTTGTAAGATTCGAAATAATTTGAATTTGTATTTAAATGAAACTACTGTTAGGATAAGATATCGATAAGCATGCAGATGTTACTCTGCTAAGTGGTATTGATATATCGATACAAACCGAAGGAGTGATATATCGATACAAGCCGAAGGGATGTCTATGATCGAAGGATCACTTTTTGAATAACGGTGAAATCGTGTGGTTGTTGTGTCAAGCTCAGTGCATATTAAATAAAACGTACATTTATATATTACATACTCCTATTTCCTCGTTCCAGCACACTCTTCATAGAACCGCACAAGGATGTAACCGTGTTGTATGCGGATGTGGTGAACTATACGCATCTGACGACGACTTTGGATGTGAAGAAGCTGGTAGAGGCCTTACACGATCTCTTCGTGCGCTTCGACATTGCCAGCGAGGAGTACAACGTGATGAGAATTAAGTTCTTGGGCGATTGCTACTACTGCGTGGCTGGACTGGCGAGTCCGAATGATGATCACGCCAAGTGCTGTGTGGATTTGGGACTGCGCATGATTAAGGATATTCGGGATGTGCGGGAGAAGCGACATCTCAACATTGACATGCGCATCGGCGTGCACTCGGGCGATGTGTTGTCCGGCGTAATTGGTGCCGCCAAGTGGCAATTTGATATTTGGTCCAAGGATGTGGATATTGCCAATAGACTGGAGGCCACCGGAGCCACAGGACGTGTACATGTGAGTCAACAAACGTTGCGGCTGCTCGACGGCGAGTATTTCTTTGAGGATGGCACGGAGAAGGCTCGTGAGGATCCCGTGTTGCAGAAACACGACATACGCACCTTTCTGATCAAATCGCTGCGCGTGAGTATTCCTTTATTGCCCCCCTCCCCCCAGATGAATTGCACAATTACACAAAGACGAAAGTTATAGGCCCCCATGCACGATCCGCGTCGCGTGCAACGGGAGCGTCAGGCCAAGAAGCTGAGCGAGGCCAGCAAGGCGAACTTTATGTACAACTCGACGCTGCAGCAATACAATCAAGTACGTAACCAGGCAAAGCTGGAAATGTGCCGGGAACTGGACAAAATGCCCATTGGTCGTATACAGTAAATGGATTTAAAAGATTTATACACATTGCAGTTAGATAACTAATTAGAGTCTTTTTTGATTAGAATTACCAAGGTGTGCCGTCGCTCTACGAACCTCACGCAGGATGAGATTGAGGAGGAAACCTTTCGACGCAACATCAGCTCATTTTGTCTGCTCTTTCGCATAAGGAATTGGGAATTTCAGTATATCAGGGAACCGGATGTAATGTTCAAATACAGCATTGCCCTCGCCTGGTTCGTCTACGTGTGTCTACTGGCCATTCAACTGCTCAGCAAGGAGTAAGCAGAGTTCATCTTTTAGTGTTTAAATGAGAAATGATTTGTACACTCATTACTTGCAGAGCTTAAGGGGTATATTGTATGCGTTGTAATGTTTGTAACAGGCAATGCGGAGGCATCTCTGACATCTGATCAGCAGTATCAGCATTCAAGTCGAGTCTGTCCGTCCGTCTGTATGAAAATATAAGAGATAGAGTAACTAAATTTAGCACATAGGGTGCTATGAACTAAACACACATTAGATATTAATTTTACCATGCTAATACTGACCTAAAATTAAATAAGTACAGACGAGTATTATCTCTACAGTCATCAACGTGTGGAAAAAAAGCCATCACAAACAAAGTTTTTAGTATATACCGCTCTTTTTGGTGCTGAAAGTTCCCTTATAGTATTAACTATAGTTAATCATACCACTTATTCGCATCAAGATCTAATATATATATAAATATCTGATTAAACCATCCAATATAAAAGTATATATGGCAAATCGAGCGCCTAAATGTATGCAGTATTTTTTATAACTTATATTGTTATGACAGACAAAAGAATCTTTTCGTGTTTTTTCCCCTTTTCCCAAACAACCTTTTGTTATTTGTTCCCCCTAATTGTTATGGTTGCTTATGGTTCTTTAAATAAGTGAAAGAATGAGATACATTGGCTCTAAATAGTTTAAAAGCATAAGAAACAAATGTGTGAACTTCTGTTTTGTCAATACCATGACTAACTTTGTTTAAATTGAGTAACGGGTATATTTTAGTCGGCGACTCGACTATAGCGCTCTTACGTGTTATACTTCTGTTTAAAATGTATTATTTATATATTTCGCAGTGCCAAATATCATTATTGGATAATCGATGGCATTACCATATGCCTGCTTAGCACTCTGTTAATCATCTCGTGGTACAAGAAACTCTGGATTATGTATGCCTCGGATACGGAACAGTCGCGTCCTCAGGCAAAATTCAGCGCGTTACTTTATCGCCTGTCCGACTGCATGCAGGGAAATATAGCGCTGCGTATTGTGGTCTATTTCCTGATAATTGCCTCCTATTGTGCGGTGGCTGCCATGCAAGTGGTGCGTATAAAGCTGGGAGAATAATAAGCAATATATGAATAAATTATATAATTAATTTCTCTCTCCTTCAACAGATAGATTGTGGCGACATTCCGAATGTGGTGGAAGATGAGAATGGAACTATGAAGCCAATGCCATTTGTTACATTTGAGGAGCGTGTGCAATGCTTTCATCCCTGGGTAAATCTGCAAATCTTTTACTTTAGCAAAACATTCTTAACTTTCAATTCAACTCTGTTTAGATCCTCACGAACTGCATGACGCTGATCATTGGCACATCCTTTCTGTTCACACGCATACCATTTATTATTAAAACCTCTGTGGCCGTTGTGATCACTGTGACATATGCGGTGCTTGTTGTGGTCGAATTTGATTATATCTATGCGAGCAGTCCCTCAACTAATGTGAATTTAAATGCCGAGTATTCGCATATTCTGTTTATCTTCATTACGCTGGGCATTTTTCATTTAATGGAGCGACAGACTGAGTTTATAGCCAAGGTGGATTACAAGTAAGTTCAGTTCTTTAATCGTCAAATTGTGCTGACTAATGAGAACAGCAATTCTAATTTGTTATTTTCAGTTGGAAGCGTCAGTTGTTGCAGAAACAGGACGATGCGCTGATTACCAATGACACGATAAAAGTATTATTGGTCAATATACTGCCCTCCCACGTGGGTGAGTTGATTACTTTTAATATTGATAAATACTATTAGAAATAATAAAATTGGAAAAGGAAAATTAGTATTAGTAGTAGTAGTAAAGAATAGAAAATTTGTATTGTATTGGTCTAAAAAAGGACACTTTTCCATTCTATTACTTTCGAATCTATTACATCTTCTAGCCGAGTTCTATCTGTCGACACAGCTGCAAAACGAGCTTTATTACGAGGAATACGACAATGTGGCCGTAATGTTTGCTTCCATCAAGAACTTTGATACGGATAAAATAGGATTGCGTGTGCTCAACGAGATCATATGCGACTTTGACGATGTGGTGAGTATGCCCAAATGGTAACATGATCTTTATTTAAACACATTGCCATTACACAGCTTAACAAATACTCGCACAGTTTGCGTGTGGAAAAGATTAAGGTGGCCAACTGGACGTATATGGCAGCCTGTGGATTGGACGTGACACGATCCGAGCAGGTTAATGCACCGCAGGTCAAGTTCCGCAATGTATCGCTGATGCCGAATGGACGAAGGAGTCAGTATCGCACCTCGGGATCGGAGCAAGTGCAGCGAGTTCCCTACGGCAATGGCAGCACAATTGCGCTAGATCTGGAACGTGGTCAGTACGAGGGCAATGCGATAAACAGTACGCCAAGGATGAGCAAGGAGGACATCACCAGTGAGAGAAGCAACGATGAGGTGATCAAGGTGATGGCCAACTTTGCACTGGATCTGATGCGTGCCATGCGGAGATTCAATGCGGAGAATATGCAATCGGAGTACGAGGGCAGCACGGATTACGGAATGCTGCGCATTGGCATCTCCCATGGCCGGGCGATGGCTGGAGTTGTGGGCATATCGAAGCCACATTATGATATCTGGGGAAATCCTGTCAACATGGCATCCCGCATGGACTCAACGGGCATTCCCGGCAAGATTCAGGTCACAGAGAATACGGCACTGAAATTGCGCAAATTCAATATACAATGTAATTACCGAGGCATGACATTTGTCAAGGGGCGTGGCAATATTCCCACCTACGTCCTGGGCACCGATGACGAATACAAAAGATTCGAGCCCCATCAGGCTCGGGAAACACCAGAACCCACTTAGTTTATCCTTTATTTTAGCATCCTTATATCTTTTTAATATGTAAATAAATGTAAAACAGAGAGAACAAACTTTTTTTATTGGTAGAATGAGTATTTTTGAAGCTAGTTTAATATTTTTAATAGCAAGAGAGAAAAGTAGTTTATTATTAAATGAAAATATCTTATAACTCGGTCAGATCCTTGCGCATTTTGACAGGATATGTCTTGCTGAATTCGTCAGGACCAACTCTATTGATTGGCATTAACAAACAATAAAAACTTCGACATGAAAATTTCCTACAAAAAGTCGCTCGAAGAATGCCCAAAAACAGAAAATCATTGATAACTCGAAAACTACCAGGACGATTTGGATGGCCTGCTCAAAACTCATCGATTGACATCAGTTTCAAAAGAATCCTTCAAAGGACCCGGGAGTTATGGCCTATTTTCTGTATACACAAAATTGTTGATTATTCTGCTCCTGTAAGGATTTTCGTCCTTTTTATTTTATTTTCGAATAATACAGGACGAGCACTATCTGTGTACCAAAGGACATCCAAATAGTCCTTCACGAAGGAGTTACGGCCGATTTTGTGATTTTAGGACGATTTTCCTTACCAAACCCCTGTAAAAATTTTTGGTAAATTTTTGAGAGATAATCTTGAAATCCTTGAGTGCAGTTCGATAGTTCTGCTGTCTGTGAGCCCAACAAATTGTATCCTCTTGAATTTCGCAAGAATACAAAGGAGCAAGAGCTATGAAAAGAGTGTTAATCTGCCAAAATTAAATAGAACTTGGCCATAACCTAGCGTCTCTTGGTAGAACATGTCTCAACTAGTTGGCTAAAATTAGTACTATCTATAAAGGACATAGGGCTAATCAAAGCATCATCGATCACCTGAGATTGCTTAGGTTGGGGTAGTCCCCAACCCTATAACTAGTTACTTTATAATTCCCCGCCAAGCATAGAATTCAAAGTCATTTGAAAATTGTATTTATTTCAAATATATATTTAAAATCAAGATCAGGAAAAGATGTCAATACTTGAGAAAACAGCGCATCGTCTAGCGGTCGGTGAAGATGAGATCCAGAGAGTGCGACAAGGATACGTCAAGGGCTGGGAATGGAAAATCCTGCGAGTGAGTGAGATCCCTCGAGAAATCTTCCGAGTTAATACATAATATAACTCTTGTACTCCTAAACAGACCCAATGTCATGATCTGAAAATGGAGAATTGTTATAATCGTTATATAGAACGTCTTGTGGTGACAAATGTGGCGCTCTTTCTATTCATTATGGAGCTGCTATTGCTTATACACATACTTATTCTGTATTTGATAGGTGATGTAAGTTCAGATTCCATCTAGAATCATTTTTAGTTGAACTGATTTTTTTGCAGACTGATTTCTTTGCCTCATTGCCGTATTGGCTCGTCATGATCTCATTGCCTTTCATACTCCGCGTTTGTTTCATGGACAAAAACAAAGTGCAATACTTTCGAGTCTGGAATATTATCGCCAGCTGTGGCGCCGTCGCAGCGGTAACTGCAATGGGTAATTATCATTAATTATTACTCTTATTTGTTTAACATATTTCTAATGCTACTTATCAGATACATTGGTTAACCTGGCAATCGTTGGGCGCAGCTTTCGTGTGACCAGCAGCTATGAATTTGTGATGATTATCTCGGTTTATTTCTTCCTGCCAATCAGTTTTTATGGCAAACCATATATATTGGGTCTGGCAGTGTCTATGTTTTATATTTTCTATGACTTTTGCACGATTTCCTCGTCGAATCCATTGAAAAGTTCTATGCTACTTTGCTTTGCTATCTATCTGTTTACGCTGAATGTATTGATGATGGCATTTCGCCTTGGCATGGAGTGTCAACTGAGGAAGAAGGTGCTCAATCGTCGACAACTGCTCAATCAGAATCTACTCTTAAAGGTGGTACCTAGTACTTACCATAGAGGTTTGATCATTCTTTTAATTCTAGTTCATTTCATTAGGTTGTCATGCAGAAGGAACGTGACATGATCAATACGATTCTGCCTCCAGAGATTGCAGATTCATTGCAGCAGGAAATTCGCGCTCGCATCGAGGATCAACGTCTGGGAAATCATTATGTTACTCAAAGGTTTGAATAACATTTCTACAATCAGAAAACTATATGTAATCATTTGATTTAAATGAAAAACGCAGTTATTTTCTATGACGTCCGCTTTATATCGTCTGTATCATTACGCCGCTGTATTTCACAACTCCCTTTAGAGCGAGATCAAGCTAAGTCGATCTCGAACTTTCTCTTTAAAATACTCGATACTTATTTCAAGTACTTCTTGTAAACACTTAGTTGCCTGGCTTGCTCAAAAAATATTCCGACGACTGATCTTTACGGCTGATATCGACTGACTGCTGCTGACTGATTCCGACTGCTCACCTCTACTGATTCCGACAGTTAACTCCGACTGATTGCGATAGTTCACTCCGGCTGTTAATATCGATAACGCTTCTGATATCGATATTCCTTACATGTTAATACTGATTGTCGCTGCTTCAGCTTATTCCCTATGGTTATATTTATGATTTGTTTTAAGCACTCACCTTTACTTAGAACATTGTTTGTGGAACTGCATTCGGATGTATCCATACTGATTGCGGACATGGTGAATTACACTTTGTTGACTACTACGCTGGATGTCAAAGATCTGGTTAAAACGCTACACGCACTTTTTCTCAAATTCGATATGGCTGCCGAGCATAATAATGTGCTGCGCATCAAGTTTCTGGGGGATGCCTATAATTGTGTCTCTGGTATTCCCCATTACAATCGCAGACATGCCAAATCCTGTGTGGCTCTCGCTCTGGAAATGATCCAGGAAACTCGTAATGTGCGCGCGCAATTCAAACAGAATATTGATATGCGCATTGGCGTGCACTCCGGCGAGGTTTTCTCCGGCATCATTGGGCTAACCAAGTGGCAATATGACATTTGGTCACGCGACGTGGACATTGCCAATCGTCTGGAGACGTATGGCAAACCAGGGATGGTTCATGTCTCTCACACCACCCTCAGCATGCTGAACAATGAATATGAATATACAGAGCGAGGTCCCATAGGCACTGAAGATCCCATTTTGCAAAAGGCACACATTAAAACCTATCTGATAGCTCCTCAAGCGAGAAGAACCTTCACCGAGTCATATCGCAACATTAGTATTTATTCCAGTGAATCGATCTTCTCGAATCTCGATATCGATAACGTTGTCGATGACGACGACGAGATTCGAGCCAAAACTCATCGTGGCATGGTCGAAAAGGTCGAACATATGCCCGTGGGTCGTATACAGTAAGTATTGCTTGTGATGGACATAGTATATATTAATAATACAAAAATATCTTCTTCAGACTTGCGCGCATTTTCGACTTCTCCAAGGAAACTGAAACTGGCAATGAGGATTATCTGTTTAAGCCCCATATCAGCTCCTTCTGGCGACTCTTTCGCAACAGCGAAATCGAGTGGAATTATATGAATGAACCGGATTATCTTATCAAGTACAGTGTGTTCATGGTGTTCTTTGTCGGTTGCATGCTACTCATAATACACATTATTCAACCATTGTAAGTGGCATTCCATTCATATTTATATTAATTTTCTGTTATTATGAAAACCAATTCATATTTTCGGAATCTTTTGCTATACTGTGGCGCTATATATTGTGTCGGTTGAAAAAAGCTGAAGGCTACACTGAAAGTTATACATTGTGTGAAAAGCTAAATGCTACTTCGTATTTCCATTACTAATTATATTCCTATTATTTTTATCTATTTTCTACTCCATTCACAGTAAGATATATACCACACACATGACTATTTTGCTTTTGTTAATTTTCTTAATATGCCTGGGAGCGTTCTACAAAACAGTTTGGATATTAGCCTGTTTCAAATGGAGATGGACCAAACCAAGTTTCTTTCTAAGTCGTTGGCTATTTCGACTCTCGGAATATATTGAAGAGCAGCTTATTGTTCGCTTATTTATATCATTCTTTTCCATATTTGTAGTTTACATTATGGCCACTTTGCGTACGGTAAGTCTAAGTCTATTATTCTATTTAACTATCTATATATTTATTAATTATTGCTAATTTTTATAGCCTGTGCCCATTAAAAATGGGCAAAAAAGGCTATAATGAATTTGTGTGAATGTATGTAACAGGGAGAAGGAAGCATCTCCGACCATATAAAGTATATATATTCTTAATCAGTATCAATAGCCGAGTCGATTGACACCTGTCCGTCTGTCTGTCCGTCTGTCCGTCTGTCTGTCCGTCTGTATGAACGCGTGGATCTCAGCAACTATAAGAGCTAGAGACTTCAAATTTGGAATGTAGGTTCCTGAATACCATACGCAGATCAAGTTTATTTTCAATTTTCGATATCATGTCCCGTTGGTTTTAAAATTGGAAAAATCACCATAACATACGCAATGTTAAAGATAGAGACTTGAGATTTGGCACTCATGATAAAAAGCTTGAGCTTAATGTGTCCTGAAAATTTCATCGCGATGCCACGCCCCCTTCGCCCATAACTCGAAAAAGATGATAACACGAGCAGTTTAATAGCTAGAGACTTGAGATTTGGCACACATGGCAAGTATCCTACTCTTAATGTGTGCTACAAATTTCAGTACGATCGGATATTGAACTCAAAAGTTATTCAAGAATCAAATTTATGCAGATGCGTCGCAGCGCAGTAGCAGCGCAGTCGCTGCGCCGCCCGACGATATAATGAACGAAAAGACGCGTTTGTTCATGTATGTTTGATTTGCCTTTCGTCTGCTGTGGCGCTAAACATAAACAATCAACAGCCGCAGTCCAAAGTTGCCAGACTATCGCAAGCTAAATACTCTCGATGCAAGCAAAATCGACTTCAAGCGATATATTTAAATCCCATTATAATGAAAATACTTTTCTTTGAAGACCTGCACAGGCTATCCTACTGTCGCGCTCGCTCGACTGATCGGCTTGTTACTGATATTTTATTTACAATGTTATTTACCTATCTGCCCCCGATCTATCTGTTTGTTTATCTATCGATCTAATTTTTAATTTTTCTGCTTATCTCATTATTGTTTCACATTTGTTGATTCTTTTTATCTATTTATATATAGATACATTACTGACTATTATTTATTTGAACTGAAAACTCTTTAATTAAAGTAGGTTAAGAATTTATTTGTTAATCTTCTTCTTAATAATAATAATAATTATTTATCCATCTGTCTGTCTGTCAATCTATCGATTCATTTATTTATTTAAATAATTTTATATTAAAACTATCTATATCTCGAACTATCCTCTATTCACCTTTATTTCTATCTATCTACTTCAGGTTCAATGTAATCCCAATGAGTTTGAACTAAGTCTGATTGAGGCTGATGTAGAAAATAAACCACCAGAAATACAATGCTTTGAGCCTTGGGTAATTATTCTCTTACAATAAATTAGATAATATCGTTTAATATAATTCTCTTTGATTACTCACAGGTTGTCACACAAAATGTGATTCTGGTTCTAATGCTGATGATCTTCTTTTACGGTCTGCCACTGGTCTTTAAGGTGGGATTGGTTATCTTCATTTGTGTCTCACACATTTTGACTATTTATGCTTATATCTTTGCCTGGAAACGTACTGTATCGACCAATATTGGTCTTGCCTCGGAATATGCTCACATCTGGCATTTAACTGCCTTGTGCCTGTTGGTAGTGCTCCAGGAACTCCATTTGACCTATATAAGCAAGGTGAACTATCAGTAAGTTGAAGATGCAGTAATAAAACAGTAATTGTTTTGATAAAATACACAACTTACACATATTTATTTTTCCTTCTCCATTCAGTTCCAAGCTGCGTTATGAGGAGAAACTAAGACAGACAAAGATTCGCACTCGTTCCATCCAGATAATCCTTGCAAATGTGTTGCCCATCCATGTGGCGGATATCTTTTTGGCCCGTGCCCGTGGCGACGAACTCTTCTATGAGAACTACAATAAGGTTGCCGTAATGTTTGCCTATATCGAGAACTTTGAACCGGATAAAGTTGGATTGAGAGTGCTCAACGAATACATTTGCTACTACGACGATCTGTTGGCCGAATACGTTAACAATTTCAAAGTGGAGAAGATCAAGGTAATGGGCTGGACTTATATGGCAGCATGTGGCCTGACGCCGGAGAACATGACGGACGACTATTCGCGACGACCGCCGGTACCTAAGAAAAAACATCGCAGCATTTTCAGGAGTAAGCAATTGTAGATCGAAGGATCATAAATTTAATTATTTAATATTTGAAATATTAAGCTGATAATATTAATTTAATTTCATAACTTTCAATGGCTTACAGGAAGTGACATTAGTTTTCGTGCTGCGTACGATGAGGAACTTCCTCGACGCATCTTTCAGTCACGTTACACTCACCCCTCGCTGTCCAACGATGACAATTGTGTCCTGACCATGCTCCACTTTGCCCAGGACATGCTGCGTGTCATGCAGAACATTGCCTTGCAGAATATGTATCTGGATTATGGAGGTTCCATGCGTGGGCAGCTAAAGATAGGTGATGAATTCTGATTGCTTTGTATTTACTTATTTCTATAGCATCCTCCCATCCAGGCATCTCTCATGGTCCAATTATGGCTGGCGTTGTGGGTCTATCTCCACCTCATTACGACATCTGGGGACATCCCGTCAATATGGCTTCTCGCATGATGTCCACTGGAGTTCTGGGCGCCATTCAAGTCACCGAGAATACAGCCTTGATATTGCGTTGCTTTGACATCAAATGTGATTATCGGGGTATGACATTTGTCAAGGGCGTCGGCGAGATTCCCACCTATTTGGTGGCCCTGGATGAGTCCATGAATTTCCAGAATCATGACGAAGATAATTTGGATACGCTGCTAATTATCAATGACAACGTCGCTTCGCATTCATCTCGCAACTCGTCCAGAGTTGTATTCATTGAAGCGCCTGAATCCGAGAGTGATACAGAAGAGAAGGATAACAATATGGAAACGCAAACGGAACGTAAACCAGGTGGAAATGAGAATTCCACATCATTTAGTTAACTTAAAAACTTAATTTAGCTTTACTTAACTTAATTATGTGTAAGGCTATTTATATATAATAACCAGAGTTTATTATATTATTATATGAACTATGTATGTACTATTTTATTATATTATTAGGTTGTACATGAACGGCAGATCGGATCACGAACTTCAGACGACTGACCACGAAGTTCCTCTTTAAAATACTCGATACTTATTGTCAATACTTCTTGTAAATCCTTAGCTGCTCGGCTCTTTCACTAATGATTCCGACGACTGATCTTTACAGCTGATATCGACTGACTGCTGCTGCTCTCCTCCGACTGTTCACCTTGACTGATTCCAACAGTTCACTCCGACTGATTCCGATAGTTCACTCCGACTGATTCCGATAGTTCACCTCGACTGATTCCGACCGTTTACATCGACCACTACTTCGACTGATTCTGACACATATCGATAACGCTCCTGATATCGATATTCTTCAGATATTAATACTAATTGTCGCTGCTTCAGCTTATACCCTATCTTACATATATAATTTATTTTAAATGTTAACTGAAAAACGAATGATGTTAAATAAACAAAACTACTGTTTTTGTTATTGTATACAATATGGTTTCTGTTTACAGCGTTTTTATTTATTTATGATAAAGATATATAGCAGTATATATTACATATATTCGTATAATACAGATGTCAGATCGAGTGTGAAGCTCACTCAGGTAACTTGTTGTCACAAATCATTTCTTTTTTGTTTATAAATTATTCACTATTATAATTAAAACATGTAACTTTAACATTTCTCAAGAAAAAAAACAATAAAAAGAAAGCACCACACGGGGATTTACATATATGTTAAGTTTTGTGCACAGTTTTTGAGCGCTTAAGTAAATGGTTGGGAGAGATTGCAGTCTCTACTCATTGATTGTTGCGCCGGAGAGCAGAGCCGTGTCCTCGGCAATGGGTTTACGCTTGTAGGATGGCTCTGTGGCCAAATAGACGACAAGGCCACCAAAGATCACATAGAGCACGCCAATAATGTTGGCCAACACACCAGCAGCGGGCAACGCGGAATAGTTGGGCCTAGAAAATTATGTATAGCAAATAAGTCGAGTTATGGGTTAATACAAGACTAGATATTAATTTATTTATGAAACTTGTTCAACTTACAGAGCAAAGATGGCCTTCTCGGTGAGTCCCATCACGGCGCTGGCAATGGCCAAAACAAAGCCAAAGAGTCCGAAATAAATGTGCAACGGCATCAGGGCAATCCTGTAGTTCTCCCTTATGCCCGGCACAAGGAAGGCCGCAAAGCCGGCCACATATTGCAGACAAAAGATAATTACGGCCGAAAGACCGAGCCATGAGTGCAGAGAATACAAATTGGGAATTGGGGGCTCGGCCAGATTATGCGAATCGAAGACTGTCTTCAGGGCAATCACCGTCAGAATGAAGGCGGCCAAATGTATGCCGGCGTGGGTGAGTTTCAATGTCTTCTTGCGCGTGGTGCGAAAACCGCGATAGATCAATATGGCTATAAATAATAAAAATATAATGCCAGTTAGTTGCACCTTCTTCCGGCCACAGAACAACAACATACTAGTACTTACAATTGCCATACAAATAAATAAAACCAATGGTCATAAACAACGGATGCCAGTTGAACTCCAACTTGGGATTTGCCGAACCGCCCAAGCCACCAAAATGTTGGCCAATCCATGTTCCAACGAGCACAATCATCGTCAGTCCACACAGCTGTGTTAGCACGTAGAGCACCTTGAAGTTGATCAGCGATGGATCCATGTTGGACTTGTTGTCGCTGCCTGAAAGCAGAAAAAAAAAACAAATAAACAACATGAAACTCGTGAAACAAATAAAAAGCATTCCCAAAATTGAATGCGTTTGTCTGCATAAATAGCTGGCAAATATATATTAATTAATAAACAATTAAGTGTGTGCATGACTAGCAGTTACCCAATGCACAGTTTAGAGATTACGCATTGATCAAGAGTTTTCCAGTAATTGCAATAAAAGAATCGTATATTTTGAGAACAATTTAAATAACTTAATAAAGTTTAAATGCAGCAATAATTTACTTTGCTTAAATTAGTTAAACTTGCATATAATATAATTTAATTGTTAATTTCTTATATTATTTTGGGCAAAGAGTAATCCATTATATTTTTGTGTATCAACTTTGGTATCTTTTGATTTTTAAACTATTGGTCACACTGTTCTACGCTTGGGCCTTGGGATTCCCCTTTAAAACACACTATAGCCCATTTTTTTACTAGGTCAATTCCACTGAAAGATCCATTTTGTTAAACATGAACACCAACAATGAACATATTCGAAACTACAGGGTGGGGCAAAAGTAATCAATCTATTGGAACAGGCTATAACTTTTGCATGGGTCCAAATATCAATTCGCTTTTGACATTTTTTAAATAAACAAACGCAGAATAAAAAATCGACAAGTCATGAATCGGTTTATTCCGCAAGAACGCGGAATGATTGTATCCATTTATTTTGCGCAACATTTGCAAAAGTTATAGCGTTTTCAAATAGGGTGATTACTTTTGCTCCACTCTGTATATTGGTCGAGTTTTTTAAACAGCAGGTATCACCGCTTCTTTCACAGTGGAATTTTAAAATTATCCTCAAAATGGCCAAAAATCCTTGAACAAAACGTGACATATTTGACATAAATTGGACCAGCCAAGCTGTAATAAATTAAATTTGAAAATAAAAATACTCGTATTTGACAATGTTATGAGAGTTCCAAGGTTTATCCAAAAATGTCATGGGATAATTTTAAATAGCAATAAATAAATAATATTGCAATTGAGTGGGAAAAGATTGACTAAAAAGAAATGTTTAAACGAAATCGATTAAGATTTAACAAAATTAAGAGAAATCGTAAGAATATAAATACGTTACAACTCTAAAAATACTTCGACTTATTGCAGAATAAATTAATAAAAATAGGTTTAAGTTACAAGAGTATTTATAGAACTGGGGAAACTTGACAGCATCGTAAGTTTCTCGATTGATGGCAATTGCAATTTTTCTTCACTTAAGATCTATTAATTAAAACACAATCTTGATGGCATCAGAGAGACCCCCGTCAATTCAGTTTCCCCAGACACAGCTGTCATATGATATCATAGTAGACACACGACACATAAAACCGACAATAACAAACCACAAGCTCGGCTTGTAATTCCAAAGATCTGGCAATCAATAAACATTGTCTCGATAAACAAATTGAGCGAACTTCAAACAAAAGCCAATTGCAGGTAATTGTAATTAATCCGAATTGTTATGATTAGATTACACGCTTTAAGCCACAATATTTCTGGAATAATGCTGAATGTTAATTGTTTGCCCAACATTAGAAGATGTGGGGGGAGCTGTCGTAGGTAGGTATGTTTGACTCTTCGCTGAGTTTCTTATCAGCAGAACGTGTAAACATTGTCTGCCAGCTTCTATACAATCTACGGTAGTGGCAAAATGATATCAAATCGCTTTAAATAGCATTGTTCGGCGTGTATCTATTGTTTGACATTGTTAGAATGGCAAAGGGGGAAAGGCAAAATTGCAAATGAATTAAAAATTTCTGCGCTTCTTTGATGAATTGAAGTGTTGTATGATATTTAAAGAAGAAGAGCAAAAACATGGCAGATAAATCGGAAAAGAACTATTACTACGTGGTAACAGAATTGGGAACTGCTTGAATAACAAGCAGCAAACACTGCTTGTCAAGCAGTAATGATTAATTATTTTTAAAATACAAGTTATTTGTGGATTATTATCAATTAATATTTAAATAATTATAAATTTCTACTAAACTAAATAAACATTATAAAAATTTTTAAAATATAACATGATCTGTGATCTATTGGAACAATTGAAGATAATATGAGTTTTAATGATATTAAAATTATAGCTAAAATATATAATATATATACACAATTAAAATAAAAATAATTGGTTTACTTTTATCACAGTTATAATAATAATAATTATTTTATAACTGACAGATATTTTTGAATTTGACATATATTTCTCATTGCCAATTTCTGCAACTCAAAGAATAGTTAATTACTCAATAACCAAACTTGTTAGATAGTTAAATGAAACAAGTTTATGTGCTGCTTGTAAGCAGTGCAACTTACTAGTTCAAGGCAAGCTTGATATGCCGTCTTATCTCTTATCAACTGCTTGAATTGAACTTCTAGTAGCAAATGATATGCAAAATTGGCAAATAAAGTGATAATTAAATAGGGGCAGACACCTTGCAACTTGGCACGTGCCACACACGTTAAACAATAATACTTTTTATTTATATTTTTCTTTTGGCAGTGAAATTAATACAAATATTAGTAATGATTAAAATGCACATTATAAATAATGGACTGTTAGTTAAGTTGTTGCTGTTGTTGTTGTTGCTGTGCAACAAAGCGTTGCAACAGATCGTGCGCAAAATTTGAAGGTAATGAATGGCACAGAAAAAGCGAGAAAGAAATAAACAATCTACATAAAAAGTAAAACTTTTTGAAGATGCGACGACGACGACGGCGACTTTGGAAAAGCGTAAAAAGTTGAAGACAGCAAAAGTAAAAAAAATAATATAAATAAAGCGGCGCACAAAAATGCTGAAAAACTAAAGTGAAAATCAACTTGGTGCGAATGTGGCGATGACGTTGATGACTCTGCAGAAGGAGAAAGAGAAGCAGAAGAAGGAGGAGGAGACGGAGGAGCAGACAGATAGACAGTCCAAGTTTATAAGGCAGCTAATACCGATTTAAACACAATCGATTTGACACTTAAGCTTGTTTCTAATCAATATATGTCAGTTGTATATGGAAATCAGCGGTTTTTTAATAGATTTTAAAGCGATACTATAATTTATAACGATTAAAACATAAATACGCGTATAAAAGGCATTTATTTATTCATTTAACGTCGACTAAAAGCAATTGAAAGGTAGAATTTATTTAGAATTGAAAATATAATAAGAAACTACGACTTTAAAAATGTAAAATAATAAAATAAGTGTTGTTATGTTGTATTATCAAGCTTTTCTAACACTCTTTTTGCTTTAAAGAGCAGCAAAAAAGTGTTTTTTAAAAGCAATGTGAGCAATGTTAAGTGAATAAGGAGAGCAATCCAGTTAATAATCGTCCTGTAGGTGCTAAAAGTCAGCTTTATTTCGCTTAAATGCAGTGTAAGTCAAAGCAATATTACGCTAGCAGACTTAAGCAGTCGTGTAAACTTCAAAAGAGTATATTAATTAAGTTGATTTCACTTAAACAGACTTAAGCCGACGCATAAACATGCTAAATGCAGCTTAAGTCAACATGATTTCACTTAAACCGACTTAAGCTGTCGTGTAAACTTGAAAGCAGACAGTGTTTGTAGAGTGTGTGGAAGTAGCAGACGGAGGATGAGCATTTGTAATGCAATTGCAACGGCATCTCTCTCACACTCACTCTCACTCCTCGAACTCTGCTCATATGCACTGCTTTCCTTTGGCTCTCTACACAACTGTCTGTGCGTTTTGTTAAAACTTTTACTAATTCGAAACTAAAACGTTGCGCGGCGTTGGCGTTGGCGGTGAGTTGTCTTTAAACTTGAAAGCCAAAGCCACATTATTATAATAGTATGCATGTTGTACCTTTATTTGCGGCCGCATCGGGTGCAACTGTTGGCTGCACTTGTTCTGTTATTGTTGGCACTGCTTGCTCTTGCGGTTGTTGCTGTTGTTGCTCAGCCTTGCCGTTATTATCGCCATTTGTTGTTACCGGCTCAATAACCGCAAAAGGTTCGTCTTTCACTTCGATTGATGTCGACGGCGACGTCTTTGTCGCCTGCGCCGCTTGCGTCGCTTGCTCAATATCCGAATCCTTTGACATGATTATTCACACTTAAAAATCAATACACGATTTGTTGTCTAATTGTCGTTGTGCACTTTTAATTTGCATGCAATATAGCAACAGTTAATTGCACAGCGATAGAGACACACTACACACACACACGCACACACACAGACAGTCAGTCAGAACTAGACTCGCAATGCAAAACACAACCGAGCACCTCAAAGTGCAATGCGCAACTGAATCTCAAGTCGACGCTTTGCCCGAGCAGAGGCGTTGGCAGCGCCGATGGCAGCAAAAAGCTTTGCTCATAGATAAAACTCGCATGGGAGCGGCAGCTTTTCATATACTAGTAGCTTCAACCGAAGATATTCATATGATTTTCGCTATTAGAATTTTGACATAAAATTTTAAGCATACCAAAATCTGTCGAAAAAAAGTTAGAAAAACAAAAGTAGTAATCTGTTAATAATACAAATTAGGAAACTAAATTTCAAATTTTATTATCTCTTTCAATTTGCTTTTGCTCTCTTTTCTGCAATTGAATCATATTTTGTTTAAATTCCAGAATACTAAAATAGAAATAAAACTGATCTGCCTGCAAATATTACCAGTGCTGGGGGACCAAGTCTAAGCTTCTACCTCTTATCATCTCTGGGATACTTTCGTTCATACGGACGGACCGACCGACAGACAGACAGACGGACATGGCTATATTGACTTGGCTATTGATGCTGGTCAAGAATATATGTATATACTTTATGGGGTCGACCAGGCTTCCTTCTGCCTGTTACATACTTTCAACAAACTTAATACACCCAAATGTAGTTCTTAGTTTTGTACCTTTGTATTTGGAATCTTATTTAAATGTTAAATTTAATGCTTAGTTTCTTTATTTTATTCTTCTTATATTGAACTTTGCTTTTCTAATGCTTACAAAAAAAAATCATATGCTGTGTAAATTGTCTGCTAATTATTAAAATAATTATTTTAATTTTCTATGCAATTTTATGATGCGCAACAGAATTTAAAGTTGACGCCGCCTTACGCGAGCAGTGACGCCGGCAGCGGCGTTGGCAGCAAAAAGCTTTCGCTCATAAAAAAAACTCGCATGGGAGTCGCAGTTTTTACTTTTTTAGAGCTTTAACAGCAATTCATATGCGTTTAAAGTGTCTGCTAATAATTGAAATAATTGTTGATTAATTAAAACGCAATTTTTTGACGCTCTCTGGACAATGTTGGCCAATGCAATGGCCAAATAGAAATTTGCATGCAATTGCCTAACTTAGCCTTGTTGTTGTTGTTGTTATTATTGTTATTGTTGTTAGTATGCAAGACACGCACTTGGAGAGGAGGATTAAAGGGGGAGGAGGAGGAGGAGCACATTCCTTAGACTCTATTGAAATGTTTCTGCGCTGCATTTCAATTGATTAAATTGTCTAGTTAATAACATGTTCTATGCATAATAATTGCACTGCACACACTCCCTCCCTCCCTCTCCGTCCAACTTGCTGTCACTTACCCAGTGAGAAGAGCATGGCGTATGCTTGATTTTTTCTCCCTTTTTGCGTCTGGTATTTGTTTTGAATTTTAAATTAATTTATCAGCTGCGATTTTTTCAAAATTTTAAATATATTTCTTAAACAATTTTTTGCCTATTTTCCGCTTTTCCAGCTGTCGTGTCTTAACTTGTTGAGCAAATTGCGTTTTTTGCAGGATTTTCGTTTATCTGAAGTCATCCATATGGATGCAGGAAAATAGCTGCAAAGGCAGCGGCAGCGGCAGCAACAACGACGCCTCCGCATTTCCCCTTAAAAGCGCTGCCAGCAGCAGCAGGCAAAGCTTTCTCATGTGAAAAAGCTCAAAGCATTTACTCAATACCAACACAATCCAGTGTTCCCAGAACTTCAGCGACTAAATGAACTAATTTCATAAAAAAATAACCTGAAATAGCTACGAAATAAAATTTAACTGATCATTTTTAACGAAAAATCTCTGTATTAAGTTTTTCTCCATTCGCAAATGTTTTTAAAAGAGATTTCACCTTAGCACAATCTTATTATTTCCTGCTTTAAAATAATGAACTGTCTCAATAGCTAGCTAATTTTTTCGACAGCGAATTTCAAAAAGCTAAAATGACAACACTGACACTGACACAGTCACCATAAACACACACACACAGCTATTGTGAACCACTTGTTGGATATTTATTATTGCTACACTCATTCCTTTGTTTAATTTTCGGACTTTTAAAACTTGGCTTACAATTACAAGTAAAATAAAAACAATACTTACAGTTTTTGTATAAGTAAAAGACAGCTAAAAACTCTGCCACGTTCTTTATACCACGAAAAAAAAACACAAGAACGCGGCGGCGATAGAAGAAAACCACAACTGAGTCAATCAAGCAGAGCACAACAACAAGAACACCAGCAACTGTGGCAGCGGCAGCGGCAGCATCGTGAGTTTACCGTCGACGTCAACGTTGGCTACGCTATCGCGGCGGCGTTCTAATAAAAAGTAAACAGTTAAATTTCACATTGTAAACAACGTGTGAGCCATTGACCGTTTATCAGCAAGACTACAAGAGGAAGAAAAGTTCAAGGTTACACTTTCCCTTAATCGCATTTGTAATCGATCTGCCTGCTGTTGTATATTTTATTTGTTGTGATTGTTTACTCATTTGGAAAAGCGGCAATATCAAATATCAGCTGTACGATGTATCGCCAAAGCAGCGAATATCGATAATACAACAGCAAGAAAACTGCAAATGTCAGCTGTGCGATATATTTATAAATCGATAACTAGCTGCGGCAATGCGCACATCGGCAACAACAACGAGAACTGCAGTTAAACTTTTATTTTGTGCCAACTACTAAATGCAACATGCTTTCCAATTTGATTGTGACCAATCAGAAGGTCGTGCTAATAATTGGTAAGTAAATAGAGTACATAAATAAAGTATGCAACTAAACGAATACACTGTTTTAACTTGCAGATCAACTGAATCGCGAACGAATCGCATTAAAGTTCATCGACAGCCTGCTGCAAGAACAGGGGAAAGGTGAGGAGGTGAAGCTGTTGCCAATTGGCACGCAACTCAAGCACGTGGCCAACATTGCGACGTTGCTGGGTGACAACAACAATCCGGCCATAAATACAGCATACAATGTCATACTGCCAACACTCGCCGATCTGCTGTGTTATCATACGCCTGCCCACATCTTTGAATTTATCAACAAACTGCGTCGTTCCGAGCAAGTGAGTCGCGTCTTCCTGTGGGCCTCCCCCCAACTCTTGCCCCACGTGGATGCCGAGTATATATTGGCGGGCTGCGAGTATCTGGCAGAGTTAGTGCTGCGCCTAGAGACAGACACCTTGTTGTCGCTGCTGTCCCGCAAACCTGGCGGTGGAGTTAGCAATAAACGCTACTCGTGTCAAGTGTCCAAGACAGAGTTCATGGTGACGCCACTGACGGACACTGCGGAGGGAAATGCGGCAACTGTCACGGCCGCAAAGCAGGAGGAGCCCGTGAAGGCTGCTGATCCCGGCGGCACCTTTAAAATCGAGCTGGACGAGGACGAAGTTGTGGCACGCAATGCACTCACTTTGCCATACGAGCGGTAAGTGTAGAGTACCCTTAATATTGATATTAGTATTAGAAAATCTCTAACTAACTTTAATTGTTTTCTTCACTTTTCCAGCACTGGCGATACAGCAGAGGGCAACATTATATATACACCCGATGCAGATGACGATTACGATGATGAGGATCCCGATGAGGATCTGTTAATCTAAAAAAAACGTGCTCGCACAGCAAACGGCAGTACAAATGGCCCTGGCTTTAAATATTTACATATGTGTAGGTCTAAACATACAAAATACAAAATAATAACAATAATGTTACCTGTAAGCGAGAGCTAAACATTTTTTTTTTTTTCAAATTCCGGCCCACAAATGAAAGAATCTCGTTGTTCTAGTTGAATAGTTGAAAGTTTATACTAAAATGCTATAGATATACATACGATAAGTAGTATATATGTCCAGTGTTACAGTTTTTTACTTAATCACTAAACAATTTCTTTTGTAATACTCGTAAAAATTCACACAAACATTCAGAGATACTCTTTCACAAGAACAAATCTCATTGCCACTTTACATATTTATCACAACAATGTATAAGAGAAGAAGAAAAATATTGAAAAAGTTGCATTAAATTTGAAATTTTTAGTTTAAAATCCACAAGAAGATTAAGTGAGAGAGAAAAAATCAGTTCGGCAGTGCCGAAGCGTGAATGCCCTGCCACAGCTTAATTGACCTGATGTTTAAGCATAGAGTAAAGGAATTACTTGCGCTATATTTCTTAGTATTCTATCTATATTGTCAAATTTATTTTTTTGGGTTATTTACAGACTTGAAATAATATGCTCTTTCCATTACAAGGTTGTTGTAAATGTGACTTCATTTAAATACATTTAATTGCTTAATTAAAAAAGGGATTTTATGGCAATACTAACAGATAACATATACATATTCATTAAGTTTATACATTGAAAAGAACGTATAAGTTTGATTATTTACAGACTTCATCTACATACAATTGAAATATTATGCTCTTTCCACTGCAAACGTTTTAAAATTGTAAACAAAATTACATTACGTTTGTGTAGTGGAAAGAGCGTATAAGTTTGGATATGTACAGACTTGTTCTATATTTGAAATTATATGCTCTTTCCACTACAATGCCATTTGAATAATGCTCTCCTTTCTTCGACACTTGTTTTGCTTAATTAAAAATATAATTTTATTGGAAAAATTAAAAGTACATTTAGGGAGAAAATGTAGTAAAAGGGTTACATTAATTTTGTAATGGAAAGAGCGCATAAGTTTGATTATTTACAGACTTGTTCTATAACTGAAATACTATTCTCTTTCCAATACAAAGTTTGCAAATTGGTTTCTCAATTAAATATGTACATTTATTAGAAGGAAAATTGTTTTAAAAACATTAAACCTTGTAGTGGAAAGGGTATATAAGTTTAAGCTCTCTACTATAATTGAAAACTAGTTTTTAGTGGACTTTTCTAGCTAAAAGCCTAGACAAGGGCATTCCTAGTGCGTTGAGCGTAATCTTTGCTAACAATCTAGCTGTCAATATATAAAAAGTTGATTAAAACACACACACACACACATAAAATACAGAGACACAGAGAGTGGGGGGACATGGTATGTACACAACAATATTAATAACAAAAGTGGTTCAATGGTAGCGTTTTCATAAAATGGCTATAACAACTCCTCTGTCTTCACTCCCCATCATCGACGCTTGATTAGCGCCTCAATGTCGCTCTTGGGATCCAAGGCAAAGGAGCTCCAGGCAGTGTCTTGGCAGAGCGGCAGCTCGGGAAGCACAGCGGGTTCATTTACAATGCAAGTTTCGCGCAATTGAAAGAATTTGCTAACCATCTGATCGATATGATCGTTTAATTGTTGACCAACAAGCTGTGAGTTGGCCAAAGCCTCTTGACGCAATGCAAACACATCGTTGTCGTTGTGCAAATATTGTTGCCACTCTACGGGCAGCTCAAAATCTTCTGGCAGCGACAAACCTAGTCCTCCGTTTTGTGCCTGTGCCGTGGCAACAGTTTCCAGTGGCCTGCCATTCGCATAGGCAAGTGGAGAGACCAGAAACTTGAGCTGCGCATAGATTGAGGTGCGTCCAATTAACTTGGCCGTCCAAATGCCCGGTGTAAGCGGTTGTTTTAGCAGCGTCTTGGAGTGATTGATGACATCCAACTGAGATTCCTCCACGTGCAGTTCATTGAAGTCCTGCAGGCGTCCCAAGGGATCCAGCCAAAGCAGCGTCAAGTTGTACGAGTGGCCAGCATCATCCGGAGATCCTACAACGGTTTTACATATTTATAAATATTCTAATAACATTTTCACTTGATATTTGATTATATCGGTTTTTTGGATTAACCGATCATATACCGAATATTTAAAATGATTTATCCCAAATATTGAGTCTTGAATATGCTTTCGTCACAAGACTCTCACCTCGTATAGAGGGTTTTTTATGGGCTATAGATATCAGGAATATCACTCTTTAAACAACAATCTTACCTGCAACTCCCTGGTACGTGTAGCTCAAGAGCAGTTCACTCTTCGGTCCCAGCAGCTTGGCCAAATTGCGAGCCACTTGCTCCTTCTGGTCAAAGTCCGTGGAGACCTCAAAGTTGCGCAGACGCTTGCTGAACCGCGCATTCCTCGCCAGCTTGCCATGCTGCACGGGACGCACTCGTGTCTCCAGCTGCACTGGCCTGGAATCATTGCTGCGCTGAACAGTGAAACGCACCAGGAATCCCTTGTACTGATCCCGATGTAGGTAATGGGTTAACTCCAAGAGTTGACTAGCCGGCAGCTTTGCAGTTTGTCGGGCGGCTAAACGCATTAGACTGTCGCCCACTGTTCTGGCCAGATCATCGCCAGCACCATGAATATCCTCATGATGATAGAGCGATTGCCAATAGCCATGAAGATTAACATATTCGCTAGTATACGGCCCATAGAGCCATTCCTCCAGCTGCAACAGCACAGCCTGATTGATAATCGGCTCGAATTTTCTGGCAAAATACAGCGACTTCTGTTCCGTCGCCTGCAGACGCGCCCAATCCTCGGGCTTAAAGTCATTGGGACTGCAACCGCACCAGTCCACAACATGTTTATACTGACACTTGCAGCCTTGTTTCCTCTTCCAGTTCGTCACATGCAGATTATTGTCCACATAGCTGTGACAATGCTGCGTATTCCGCAGCACAGTGTGAAAAAAGGATTCGGCCGGCAGCAGCGTATGTCGAAAGAGTCGCAACAACTCCTGCAACAATAGATCTTCCTTTGCCGGATGCGTTACATAGTTGACAAACGGGCGGGAAAGCGCTACCCAATCGCTGCCTCCATCCACTTGTATGCCCGAGGGCAACTTGCGATCTCCAATGCGCCACATATGCGTATCACACTCCACAAATGTCTTATCCAATCCCTGTTTCTGTATAAAACGTTGTGTTTCACGTCCATGTCCCTTGACAAAGTTGCGTCCTCGATTGGCACTGAGAAAATCTACCAATTTATCAAGTGTTTTCACCGGAAAATCACTTTCACTTAGATTAATGACAAAATCCCATTGCCAGCTGGATTTTAGCAGATCCTGCATGCATTGCAGTAACATTGTCAACAAGGAAGCGCCTCCCCAAATTGTCGAGAAGCGTTTTCGGGCCAGTCGAATGTTGGGAAACTTTGGTTCCAACTCCAACAGTTTGCGATACAGATAATCCTGACGCTATATGGGAAAACAAAGAAGTACATCTATTAAATTTCTATATATTTATTATATATGTATTTATTTAACTACAGAAGATTTGATAGCGTTGCCAGACTTCAGCAGATAAGTATTTTTTAAAGTTGTAATATAAAGCAACATTAATACTCCTTTTGACTTGATTTTAAAGTGAGAGATTAATGTATATAAAAATAGATGGACAGAAGAATACAGATATTGATATATATTCTATATATATTTAGGATATAGATAGATAAGGGATCTTCAAAACCTTGCACATATCGTGACATAATTTATAATAATAGCCCCAATTCTAAACTGATTTATATCACATTCCCATCTGCTTTTGCTGTTATTCAAACTTGAAATGTCTGACAGATCAATTAGCACAAAACGCGCTTTAATTATCAAATCCGGCCGCCTTGCCGCGGCCCCCTCACTTACCGCATCCACATGTATGTAGTAAACGTGCTGTGGGGCATAAAGTGCTCGGAGCAGTCGATGAACTTGCCGCAAAGCGCGTCCATTCAAAGTCAACAGAAATGCAATGCGAACTTGTTGCGGTTGATCTCCCGGCGCTGGACTGCTGGCCGCCAGTTGGGCAGTGAATTCTGTGGGGAATTACACAATAGATACACACGAATTAATCAAGCTAATCAAGGGAATTCACTATGAGAATTTATATAAATTTTAAGAAGGAATAATACAGATGGGAAAAGCAATTAGAAACACAAAACTAGGAAGAGTTATAAATAAGCAAGAGTGAATTAGCCAATTAAAATTATGAATAAAATAGGAGACACAAAAATAGAAAAATATATTAATAAAAAGTTAATTTTGATTAAAAACATATATATATATATATTTTAATAAAAATGCGCTTATTGGGTGCATCGAGAGTAGCTCATAATCTGGCAACACTGGAAAGCGACTGCTACGTTAGACAGTAGCATTCAGCTTTTCACACAATGTATAACATTCAGCATAGTCTTCAGCTTTTATGCAGCATATTTTTGCTTGCCTTTTTCCTTTCCTTACTTGCTTTCTTTCAATTGTATTCCTTCCTATTACTTTTTCCCATTTTGTGTTGCTTAAAAAACTATTCAGAATTCTCTAGCTGAATCTCTACTTACTGGCAATGCCCGTTTCATAGACATTCATGGCATAGAAGCCGCCGCAGATTTCTTTGGCATTCGCCAGGCACTTCATGTTGCAGCTGGAATCGGGCAGCTTGGCGGAACTGGGCGGTGCATCGAAGCCGCAGAAACATTCGCGTGCGTATTGAACGCCAGCATAGGGATAACCCGACTGCAGGCAGAGTTCGATGCAACTTATTGGGGAATTGGACGTTTTAAAGCTGGTAAAGTATCCGCCCAGCAGGCGAGAATCCTTCTCGTCGCGATAACAACCCAGGGCCACATTGGCCGTATGATTGCCCGAGGGACAGCTACTTTGGAGTTTGGTGGCATAGAAGCGTCCCGCTTGTATGGAGCAGGCAATGTGGGCGATATGTTGTCGACAGTCTTTCGTCTTGGCACGTTGCAGTGCCGATATTGCTTCCTTGGCATTAATATCACATTCGGGTTCAAAGCCCAGTTGCTTGGCCGTTAGGGGCACACTCTTCCCTCCCGCCTGCACAAGTTTAGGCGGTGGCAGTGGCTCTGGAGGCGACGCGTCCGACGCGGATTCGTGGACATCACGTTGAGTGCGCAATGCGCCCGCCAAATCAATGTGCAGCGATTTGTAGGCCAAAAACAGCTGAATGGCAATTATGAACAACAATATGATAAAGAACGAACGATAGCGACGCAGCCAGCGCATGGAAATTGAAGATTGTTGTTGCTCCATCGACAGCGCCAAAAATGCACACGTTTTTTGTTATTGCTGTTGCTGCTGCTCCTGTTCCTCCTGTTCCGTGTGCTTGTGCTTGTGGCTTTTGTCGTTCTATCGTTGCGAGGCAGTGGCATGTCCAGCGTTTGTGTTATTGTTGTTATTATTGTAAGCCTTAAGCGTAAATGGCATGGAAATATATTTACAATTGCCTAATTTAACTGCATTTCACTCAAAACACTCCCGCATTGCACTAAGAATACTGATGTATCGTAACACCATATCGATAACATACCCATATCGCAGCAAGCTAGCGATTCTCACTAATATACATCGACAAATCGATGAATGTAAATAACATTTTTTGCACTCATGAACAACAGCTGATGTTCTTGATATCCCACATGGATATATCGATATTTATTAATAACATTCTGCTATTTATATTTCTATAACTGGAGGTGTTGATATTTTGTTAACAAATAAAAAAACATCAATATCTAGGTGCGACATCAAATAACTCGTGTTTTCACTTGAAATAAGTTACATTTCCATTGACAAAATTGTTAAAGAAACAAAATTGGCGGCAATATCTTTTTATTATCGTCAGCAATAATATCGCTCAAAAATATATCACAAAATATATTTATCGATAACACAACAACAACAACATATCGGCAACAGCTGACTGTGGATCCGTATTGTGATTTTTGCCTTCGACTTTGTCCAATAATTTATAACAAAAAGTAATCTTGTTAACATTCACAAGTTGCCTAAACGACATATTAAATAACTGCCTGTTAACGTTTTGAGCAAGAGTCAACAGCGTACTAGTTAATAAGTAAAATCAAAAGAATTTCAAAATGGTGGATCCAAATCGAAAAATTAATCGACTGCCAGAGAAAGATGTGAATTTTCTGGACGAATGCGAGTCCGAGTTTGCTTTACGCTATACCACAGACGATGCGGACTTTATGGCGCACTGTGCTAAACCCGTGCCGGAACCGCCGCTTGTGGACAACTGGATGAGTGGTGGCGGCGGTGGTGGAGGAGGAGGAGGCGGTGGTGGAGGAAGAGGAGGCGGCGGTGGTGGCAGAGGAAGTCCATATAACAATCGTTATAATGGCGGACATCGCAGAGGCGGTGGCGGTGGGGATCGCGGCTGGGGAAGACGTGGCGGCGGCGGTGGCTATCAACCCGATCGCTTTAGAGGTAAATAACAAGTGATTTTTCAAGCAATCATTAGTTAAAAATGGTCCTTCTACAGATAATCATCGTCGTCATAGACATGAGGAATATCCTCGCAGGGATCATGGCGCAACGGACGAGCGTCCCTATGAGCGCAAGCCACGCAACGAGCCACAGCAGCGGGGATCGCCCATGAATGTGCGGCGGGACTATGGCAACTTTGTGCCCGCCTCTAGAGATTAACGTTTGCATGTTAAAAAGTGTTCCATTTTGCTTAAACACACACATAGATACATAGTATACAGATACATATATTGGTACTTGAATGAGACTGTAAACTTATTTGCTAGTTGATAATGTTTCTGTTTCTGCGCCTTTCCACCTTTTAAATTTCAATTTATCTGTTCTTTTGGCTTGTCTTGATCAACTTATCGTCGCATTTTTGCAAAAGTATCGTATATAATATTGAGATTTTAATGCCATAATGTTCAAAAAACGTATAACTTGCTATGCTGTAAAAGAAAACAATTTAAAACATGGTTCGTTAAAAAAACGATACTTTGCTGTAATGCGTCGATAATGTAGTGCTTTGTTATATCGATAAATATCGACATTGAAATGCGTCTGGGCGAATGGCAACATTTGTATTGAATGTAAATAAACTGATTGGAATTTTGTACAGCCAGCAATTTAAACTTTTTCTTTTAGAACGTATAAATCTGTAAAAAAATCAGGTTTTAAAATATAAATTATTAAATAATAATAATTTTGTTTCTTATTGATTATCATTGATAAATATTTTCTATTTTAATTTTTATAATAAGCATTCAAAATAAAAGTTATACAAACTTGAAGTCGAATTATTATTTCAAATATTTTTATTCAGATAAAAATAAGATTTTAAATAAATGTTTATATTAAAACTGTTTTGTTTGACCAGCATACACTCTATTCAGAAATGAGTATATCTGCAATTTTCCCATTCATTCACATAATGTTCAACATTCCTGCGTAAAAGTGAATGTTCTCGTCGTGGAAAGAGGATATTAAAGACTGTATGAGACTGTAAGCTAGAGGTGGAGATCTATCGATAGTCGGCGTCATAGATAGTTCTCCACCTCTACTGTAAACTTATGCACTAAATGAAGTTGATGATGTTGATGATAATGTTTCCTCCCTAGACAGCAGACTCTGATAGCTCCTCGGCTTTGTCCTCGGTGGTTGCGGCTGCAGCAGACATGCCCACGCCCATGGCATTAAAGAGATTGGACACAGGACCTGCTCCGCCCATCTGAGACTTGTAACTGTCCATCATGTTGCGCAGTGTATTGACATTTATATTGATGGGCTCAAAGTCTTCGATATCATCGAAATCATCCTCGGCAGCGCTACGCTGTGTGTTGTCCTTTCCATGGAAAGACTTGCCCACAGTGGTCTGAGCCAGTTCCCTGTCCATTTGCTCCATATACGCCTTGATATTGCGATCCAAACGATAGTTTTCCTCAGCACCTCCACCGCTAGCGTTGGACAGTGCATCGAAATTACGCTCCAAATCCTCCTCGTCGGCATAATCACTCATTTCCGAATTGGAATCCCAGTTATCCTCCGGTATCACAAAGTCCAGGAAATTGCGGACATGTGTGCTGTCCTGTTCCTCGGATTGTATTAGAGAATTGCGTTGACACGCCTTGCGCATCGAGGCGTTCTTCTTCAACTTGCTGGCACTTGGAGGCGCCGCCGGCTCATCATCATCCGAGTCCAGTTCGGCGCCAGCTTCCGCCTGTGAATTATGAATATATGTTTAAAATTGAATAAGTTAGAGTTATTCTTGATTTGTACTATAAAAATTCAAGATTCAATTCAATTTGAAAAGTAAAATATACAAATATAAGCATACCTGCGTTTCGATGCCCTCAAAGTTGGATTGTCTGTCGAGAAATTGAGACAGTTGCTTGGTAAATTCCGCTGCATTCACATCGCCATTGGGATTGTAGAGCTTTTGGGGACCGTAACGTTGCTGCAACATGGCATCCAGATCCTCGGCACTGATGTTGAGCCAATCATCCGCATCGCTGGGCAACAGATTGTTCTGTTCGTCACGAAGTTCTTCGCTCGTCTGCAGCCGCAACAATTCGACAATTTCAGCGCCAACCAGCGGAGCTGTACGAAAACGTTCTTGATTGGATTTAAAGTACTCCTTGGCCTGCGTGAGGAGACGCTCGTGCTCCACGCTACCCTCGATGTTATTACGAAAATAGTTCTTGGCTTGCAGACTACGTAGATACGCACGCCAAGCGGGTGAATTCTGTTCCAGTTGCTCGCCCGATTCTTTGGCCTGACTGGCTAGAATCTCTAGACCGCTGGTCAACTTTACGCCCAGCAATTGTTCCTTGTAGCCCTCGGGATTGGATACTGCATCCGTTAGCTTCCAGCCCAAACGACGCTCCGGCGTATATTGACTGTGCATCAGCATGGCGTAGAGACAACGTGTAAAGGCGACATTTGTGCGTATTCTCGTTGATTCCGGTGGAAAGTAGCGCATACTTCTTAGAGCTTTGCTGTCTAGCGTGTCGCGTTCGCAGAAAGCACGCACCGCAGACGCCACAAGTTGTGGACGCTGCTTCAACAGCTGTGCCGCATTCTGTGGCAACTCGACAATCTGTCGATGTATCGAAACGTGAGTCTGCGCTGGCTGAAATTCACGTATTCTCGCCTCAATGCAAGCTTGTATTTCCTGTGAACAGCGATAGAGCGTGGGATTGAGACGTATACGATGCACAGCATTCGACATGGGCAACAATTTGCTCTGTCCAGTTGTGGTGGAGTTCTGTAGCAGCTGCAATCCCCCATTGACTAGATAAACACGTTGCTCACATGTCTCGGGACTCGCCCAGTCGGGCAGCACATCGGCCGCCTCAATTAGCAGGAATTCCCCATCGGCATCGCAGACACGAGCTATGCAATCCTCTCGCGCCTTTGTCAACTCACTCAGCAGGTAGACAATAAACCATTCGTCGCCAATATTGTCGCCGTAATGCGTCACGCCGTGTAAATGGGGCGGGAGCATACCTAAAATGAGCCCAACTATTATTTCTAAATATAACAAGAGTGTTAGAGTCGAGTGGCCGACTATGAGATACCTGGTAAATGATTGAAGTGTGTATATTGATGGAATATATTGATATAAAGTCTATATATGCATTTTAAGCGGTATAATAAATAACTACATACATTTATAGTCATCTACAGGCAAGTGATCGACTATAAGATACCTGGTACTCGATTTAAGTGTAAATATTGATAGAATGAATTGATATTAATTGTATCTATGCATTTTAAGCGGTATAATAAATAACTACATACATTTATAGTAATTTATAAGCAATTGCCCGACTATAAGATACCCGTTACTCTATTTAAAGGTATATAAATTGTTTGTTTAAATATACATTATAACCATACTGTAAAATAACCGTCACTAAATTAAATGTATATAAAATACTACAATAATTTAATACACAGCCACTCCTATTTCCCCTTTGTTGCAAACATTGCAAACTAATACAAAACACCCCTATACCTTAAGCGTAACGGGTATCATGCACTTACCCTTCTCCTGCTGTTCCTCCTCCTCCTCATCGTCCACCTTCTTGTCCTCTTCGTTCAGCAGACGTTCCTCAGCGCTGCCCGTGCGCAGCTGCAGCTGAAATTCGTCCTTGTGCCAAATGTAAGCGCGTTCCGTGACTTTCTTTTCTACAATTGCCTTGCAATCGACTCGCACTTGTTCCAATTGTTGACGCAGCTGCTCGTCGCTGCGATCCGGTTGCTCAGCTAGCTTGGGAAATATGTAATACTCCACGAAGTCATCCTCACGCACAAATTCCAAGTTGGCACCTGGCACTTTACTCATCGTCGTCTTTGTTGTCTGCCTTTTGGGCCTCCTTTGTTTTGTTTTGTTTTGGATGCGACGTGACTCACAACGTGTGCGTCCTTTTACGGCTGTTCTTTCTTGCCAGAAATTGCAGAAATATGATTTGTTCAATAATAATTTAACAACTGACAATGTTTATGACTAATTCAACTATTTTTACATCAATTCTCATTTATTATTTGCCAAAAAACACTTTATTGCAACGGGAGCTGTTGCTGCTGCCATTCACAATGTTATCGACAGATTAGCGATAACGATTGTTATAGCTATCAATATTTCAAAGTGGGCTGTTGCTGTCAGGGCTGCCACCTTTTTAAAAATAGATGTTCTCGAACTTGGGGAAAAATGTACCACTTTTGAAAAAGTGTACCAGCTCTATATATATTAAATAATTTCTTTAATTTCTATCACAAAATAGTTTATGTAATTAAATGCCTGCAATCAACGTACCATTTAAAAAAAATGTTTATCCAATGTACGAACAAATAAAAAAGTACCAATTTAGGTACATATAAGATATCGATAACGCTCAATATATCAGTGCGGTTGCCAATTATAATAGTATCGATAGACCAACGATAGCAATAGATGTAGTTATCAATATTTGAAAGTTTTGAATTTTTAACGCTGCATTCTTAAAAGGGAAACAGACCATTTTATTGCATTGAATGTTACAGCTGAGGCAGAATTGAAGAGATTGTTATTAAAACTATATAAATATATGGAAATATAGCACTTGTGCTACACTATAAATGCTTATTGAGCTTCTTAAATGTTCTGGATGATGAGAGAGACACGGTAAATATTAATAGAAATATTCATATTTCTGAGCATGCTGTAGCATTATCTCCATTGATTTCTTGCCCTGCAGCACGCCATTACGCTCCATGTAGTTCCAAATGGAAGCCATAAACAGACAAAACAATATGACGCCAAACACGATGAACTTAAGCAGCAAATAAATTGTTTTCAGTCCCACAGGCGGCGCAAATTCCACGAGCAGCACGAGAAGAACAAAGAGAACTGTCGCTGCACTATAATACAATAAACGATCCGTGTTTAATTGCAATAAGGAAGCATCGCAGAGAGTTAACGCTTCATTCAGAGCCGCCGTCCGGGCAGCGGGAGATTGTGAAGGCAAAGAAAGGCAAATGTTGTGATCAGCTGGGGGAATATCCGCTGCAGCAGCAGCATCTCCAGCACCAACATGATCAGTGAGTTTGCATTCCACTTGCTCTACAGCAACACTGGCAGCTTCGTCACTTGCTTCCACATGGCGTGTTAATCTCAGCTTGGCCAGCACGGCTTCATGATCCGAATAGCTGAACTTCTGCCCCGGCACACGATCCGGAAATGGGAGCGTATACTCGACAATCTCGGCGTTAATATGATCGGCGCCTCTCACAAATATATGATCAATGCGTATGCCCAAAGGATTCTTCGCAAGCAGACGTGCTGATGTATACGAATTTCTGTCACACTCATTGGTGCGTATTGTATCTGAGCCGCAGCTGTCCTTCATCTTCGAAGTATACAACAGCACCTTATACGAAATATCCTGTGGTTGCGTATTGAGATCACCTGCGAGTATCTGAAGCACCGAATTGCCACGCGTCGCCTCTATAAACTGTGCCGTATCGAAGGCCTGTATAACCCGATGCGTCTTATACTCATCATTGTCATTGTCGTACTCGGCATGCAGATGGGCATTGTAGAGATGAACGATTTGATCGCCAAACAGTATTCGACAGAGTCCAACTCCCTTCCCGCCAAACCAGTCGGCGTGTTGGATGCGATGGAAATAACCGTTGACGGACCACGCATGGAAAAGTGTACCCAATATAGGGTATCTGGAGAGCACCAGCAATCCCGCTCCTATGACGCCGCTGTGAAAATAATGGGAATACGGCAACACACTCGACGTTCCCTGCTGCAGTTGCTCGCTGTCCTGTTGCGACCATACTTCCTGCAAGGATACAATGTCATAGTCGCCGACGTTGAGCTGCTTGCATATGGCCTCGATACGTGGCGCTCGGTCGCTGGAGACAAACGGTATACCCCTATAAATATAATAACAAATTAAATTATGGCAACAAAAACAACGCCAAGGCAAATGAGATTTGTTGCGCGTGACCAAATTGGGTAAAAAAACAATACTCACCATATATTTAACGTTAAAATTTTTAGCTCCAGCAGCAGCATTGTGATATGTGTTGTGATTGCACTGTTTCTGGCCGCCTCATTACGCGGTTAGCGTCGATAAGATTAAAATTTTGCAGCTAAACAATTCATCATTTGTTGGTGTTAGTTATGCGCACTTTTTAACTCACATGAAGTTGGCTGCGCGCAACTTTGCCAAGCGCATATTACACTCACACAAAGTTGGCTGCGCGCAATGTTGAGCAACTTAAGGTTGGCTGCGCGCAATTTTGAGCTAAAAACAACGCGGTTTTTACTCACGTGAAGTTGGCTACGCGCAATAAACAACAAGAAGCACATGAAACAAGTAAAGTTATTCAAATTTAATTCGAAAACACTATAAATAAAGTATAAACATGGCACGCACGGAGTTGGAACCGAAAAAGCAAAAGCGTAAAGCCAAAAAACGTAAGCATGCGAGCAGCGATGACGAGGTGGCAAACAAAAGTTTAATTGTGGATCAGCAGCCAGAACAAACAGAAACGTTGGCGTTGGTTGAGGAGACGGAGGAGGAGGTAAAAGTGCAACGCAAAGGTAAAAGTAAAACAAAATAATAATAAAAATAAGCACTTGTAAGATTAAAAATGTTTTTCTATATCAGCCAAGGCATCAAAGCGCAGGCAACAGCAAGAAATCAGTGCGATCAAAGAGAAACGCAGTAAGCAAGAAACAAATGAAAGCAAAGGTGAAGCGTTAGAGGAGGCGGCGGAGGGAGATGACTTGCCCACAGCGGAGCAACTGGAAGAGGCAGCAAAGCCCGAGAATGCCAATGCGGTCGTCACAGTGCGTCAAAAGAAGAAACAAAAACATTTGCAGCGCTTGGAAGCGCAAAAGGATCAAAATGCGGACAAAGAAGCAAAACGAAATGAGGAATATCTAAAAAAGTGGCGAGACAATCGACAAGAATGGAAATTTGAGAAATTACGACAAATTTCAATACAATCAACCGCCTTCGATGAGCAAAAAGTGTCGGAAGACATTTGGGAAATTGCCTTGGAATATCTGGCCAGCTCTAAAGGTGCTGCAAAGGCAATTCTCACCAAATTGGCCGAGGATGTCATTCAGGAGTTGGACAAAAAGTGCGAGCAGCTCGATGTGGAAGATGTTGTGGAACGCAAGTCAATTGTGGAATCAACGCGTTATCAGCGTGCGCGCAATTTGCTGCAGAGTTTCGACTGAGCGTCTAGTTATTTAGTTTGAATATGAATAGCAAAAACAAAAATGCGTTCTTGTTAATGTTTAGTGTTAAATAAACCGAAAATGAAAAGAGTTATATTTACAAATCAGTGCTGTTAACTTTTAATAAAATAAAGCTCTTTTTAATGGGTCTAAATTTGAAAATAGCTAAATTTAACAAGAATGAAATCTGGAAAAATTACAAATTACATTTGCAGAAATACCCTGTGAAGGAGGTCCAGCGGGTGTGACGTCTTAGGCAGCGGGTGGCAGTGCTGCTGTCCATCAGCTTGATGGCGAGGGGGTTAACGTGCCTGTCAAGGCGCTCCAGGTGGACACTGCTCAGTCTTAAGATCTCCTGAATCTCGTCAGAATGGAGTAGGTGCTAGAGCTGCATGAACTTCGGAGCACTATCGATCTCCTTCCAATTTCCTTTTCCATTATCGATAGTATTTTAGACGTCGATAGTTTTTAAACATCGATATATTTTAAAACCTCGATTGTTTTATGTGTTCATTTGAAAGCGAACGAATTTTCAGCAAAGCTATTAAGTAAAATAAAATATTTTTTAAAGTTAATGATTGTGTTTAATTACATATTCTTGTGTATATATAAAATACAGCAGAGAAAAGAGATGAAAAGAAATTACATTAATTTCAATAAAAAACGCTAAATTAAATTACTCCTTTATAATTTTTTTATTTGCATCAACAAATAAACTATATTCAAATTTACAAATCGACATAGGCCAACATCTTGTCCAGATACTCAATGCGCTGTTTCAGCAGCAGTTGTTCCTCCTCCTTGTGCTCCGAAAGCTTTTCCAGCATAAAGTGCTGCATAAATAGGCGAATGCTCTGCTTGAATTGCTGCAGTTTGGAATTCTTGGCAATACGCTCGAAGGCCTGATAGACTTGACTCTCGACGTTGGAGAGCAGCAGACGTAGCATAATCTCACGCATAAAATAGAAACTGAGTTTGTGCAGCTGCATAAAGTCCACAACTTTGAGCACAGACAATTGAAGACCAGTCGAGAGTATTAGTTGCTGCAAAAAGCTCGCCAAGTTGCGTATTTGTAGTTTAGACAATTTCTCTATATCATTAATGCGATCCCAGCTGGCAAATTGAAATGCGAGCTGAAATTTACGATTATACTGACAGAATTTGAGAGCCAGATGAGCATAATAAGGATTTGCACGACGTTCGTTCAGTGCACAATGTATAATCACATAGGCAACTGTGCGCTGATCCTTAAGCGATAAGTGGAGTATCTTTTCAAAGGCATCCACATAGTCAGCGGCGCTCATAATGATGCAGAAAATGTTGCGCCTTTCGGCAGTGTTCATATGTTGTTGTTTCGCCAGTTCCAAGAGTTTTTCCGTGTAGCGTTGTTGATTTCCTTGCTGCTGCTGTGACTGTTGCTGCTCTTGTGATTTCTCTGCAAGATTTCCCGTCCAGGCGGAGCCAACAATCCACCATTTACCCAGTTTATCGGCACGCAGCAAATCCTCTAAATTAATATTTAAAGTGACAACATAACGTTCATTCTTTAACATGCCTTTAAGACGTTTTCGCAATGTTTCCGCCAATTCGGGATCATATTGTGGCAATTTGCTCATATTATTGTTTTTGACAGCATTCAATATGTCTACCATAAAACGTAGACGAGGATTCTCTTTTAGCTCCAACGGGGCAGCTGCAATTTGCGTTTGTACATTTTGCATCATTTGCTTAAAAGCCAGAGGATCATCCTTGCGCAGACGAAAGCCAACAGTTTGGAATATCAACAACAAACATTCGACAGTTTTCTCACACAAACTGCTGGCAAGTTTTGCTATCAGCTCCAGCAACAAACGTTGTTCATAGATCTTAAAGATGTACATGTAGCAGAGTAGTAGAATCAAATTATTTAGACGTTTATCCTCCACTTCAAGTGCTTGGATATCCTTCAAATAACCATCAAATTGTTCGACGAATGTTTGCAGAAAATGTGCGCCAATTTCACTGCCAATGTGTGCATGTAAATAGGCCAATAGAACCATATGTTCCTGTACCATTCGCTCGTTGGCACGAGATCTGCCCAGTAATGCTTCCTGCAGCAGTTTCGTCAGTGTTTCATTCATATTGTAGCGGGAGTTCTTCATGTAGAGCGTCTCAATGCCACTGGAAATCTTGTGCAGATTCGCCTCCGACAGCCGATTGAGCAAGCCCTTGCATTGTTTCTGCAGTCGTGCCAATTGCTCTGTCTGCTTTGCACTAGCATCCGCACTGGAAGCTGCCAGGAGCGCACGCTGGTGTGGTGGTATGTATTTTTGCCCAGCTCCTTTCACCTGTTCTTCGTCCTCCTCCTCTGCATCTTCCTTCACAATGTTGCCGTCTGCATCGCGTTTACGTCCGTAGATATCTTCCTTGTCTGCAAATAATGTGGGAGATATGTTATAAATATTTTAATCAATTAAATAAACTTACATTTTGATTTTGTTCCCTTCTCGTTCTCACTGTCTGTCTCTTCCGCTTCCTCTTCCTCTCCTTCCTCCATGTCGCTATGTTCCATTGCTTCCTCATCATCGTCATCATCTTCCTCCTCCATGTCGCTATCTCCCTCTGGCATATCCATTGGCTCATCTTCCTCTTCACTCCACATGCCTGCCTCTTCCTTTGCCTGCTGTTCCTTTAGCTCCTTTTTTCTACGCTGCTTTTCCTCCCACTTTTGTTTCTCCTCCTCATCGTCCAGCACAAAGTCGAGCAAATAGTCCAAACCATCATTGAACATTTTACGCACCATACGATTCTTGTCCTTTGTCTTGTTTAGCTTCAGTTTCTTCTCCAACTTGGCAATTTCTTTGTCCTCTTCCTCGTTTTCGATTTTCAGTTGCTTCATTCGCTGTTTGCGGGATTTGTTTAGCAGTTCTTTCTGTTGTCGCAGTTCACGCTTGCGGGATTCCATTTCATCTACACGTTGTATGCCGCCATGTTTAGTTGATTTCTTTGGCAGCGGCTCAAATGTTTCCATTTTTCCTTTTGGCAAACGTGCATCGACTTCGGCATCACTGAAATCCGATGCTATGGATTCATCGTCATCATCATTCACTTCTCCCGCCAGCAGCTCCTCCCGTGACAGGTCCTCTGGCTTCACTTGCGGTTTCTTTGGCTTTTTCTTTTTTTTGGTATTCTTCTTGGTGACTGCCGCAGCTGCTGCAGCCGCTGCCTCCGCCACACGCTGTGCTCCGTCTGTTTTAGCTGCATGATAGATTCTTTTGTTGTTCTTTTTGGTCTCCTGCTTTAGCTTGCGTTGCTCCTTGCGGCACAGCGGCTTTTTGTTTGTCGTCTTTTTCTTCAGCTTCACCATGTCAACAAATTAAGCACATATTAAATGTTCAAGTGTTGCCAAATCAGCTGAGTACAACACGTGCGTGGCATTTTTTAGTACATTTCTGTAGGGGAGTTTGGACAGAGCTGATGCAGTTTTTTTGCCCAAACCTTAATATTTTCAGCATTAAAAGAATCGAATAGAATATATATTAATTTTAATAGGTAAAAAATAAATTTTTTTATAAAAATAAATAAATAAAAACAAAACATGAAATAGTCAGATTTATAATTAAATTTTGTAGCTTTCCCATTTCAAAATAGCCAAGTCAATCTATAAAATAGCTAAGCACACAGCACTATTTTTAAGTGTTGCCAAATCAGCTGATTGCAGCGTGCCTGGTATTTTTTTTAGTAAATTTGCTTACAAAACAGCTGATCGACTTTTCTAACTTAATTGCGGTTTTAATTTGATATTTTTGTATAATAAATTATACTTGGCGTCATGTCCACACGCTGGTATCCCATTTATCAACGCGGAAACCCGCAATTGCGTGTCTTCTTGCCCAACTTTTGGATGAAGCTTGTGCGGCCAACGGAAAATCAACCGGAAAATGTTGTAACTTTTGCGGTGTCGACGGAAATGACCAAACATGATGTGAAAAACTATTTGGAGAAGATTTACAAGGTGCCCGTGGTGGATGTGCGCACACGTATTGCACTGGGAGAGACGAAACGTGATCAAACATACGGCTATGTTACCAAAAAGGATGACGTCAAATTGGCTTATGTAACCATGGTGAGTATGGGCAATAGATGAATCTTGTTACCGAATACACCATGGATGAATCTATACTAAATGTTTTTTACTTGCAGCCCAAAACTGAAGCATTTACCTTTCCCGATCTCTTTGCCAACAAGGCGGAAAAACAGGAAAAGGAGGAAAAGTCAATGGATGAATCGAAGAATGGTTTCCGCCAGTTTTTGGATCGCAACAAGAAGAGACCCGGCACGCCGGGCTGGTATTCTATTTAAACGTAATTTGTATGTAGTTTAAGTCGTTTTGCAATGATTAAAATCATTTATTTTGAAAACTCACAATTAATGAGTAAAATGAACTTAAATCTGTTCTTCATTTCCAAGCGGATGAACTCTTGGTGTATGGCATTCACCATTGATGAACCCAGCGCGGAATTTCTACAAGAAAGCGAATCCCAATGTGGGCAACAGCGCTGCCTGAATTTCAAGGTCTAGGTTAGCTAATTTGGGTAAAAATAGCTATTCACTCATTATTTCTTACACAAAATGCGCTGAGGCGACGAATTATTTCTCTGGCATCTTTAAATTTAAAAAACTCAGTACTTAAGTTGTTTTGCAACGAGTAATAATATTTATTTTGAAAGTAAACTGAATTTAAAGCTCTGCTCCATTTCCCATGCCATCATCAAGGTGAATTAACTAAACGTCACCTTGTCACAATTCGATATTGTCAGTAAATTCACCTTTTACTGCTTGGCATTTTTCACCGCAGTGGCAACCCAGGCACGTATCTTATCCTCATCCTGCAATCCCACCATGCGCTGCACTTCCTTGCCATTCTGCATAATCATCAACACGGGAACGGCGCCCACATCGTAATCGAGCGCCAATTCACTGTGCTCATCAATGTCCACTTTGGCCAACTTTATCGATCCCTGCTGTTCGCCCACAATGCTCTCAATGCGTGGCGTCAATAGCTTGCAAGGATTGCACCAACTAAGAATAAGAAAAGGTTGCATTAGTTTGTTTTTCAATAACAAACTAGTTTCTCCTCACGTTGCAAAGAAATCCACAATTACAGGCTCCTGGCTTTTTTTCACCTTCTTGTCAAACTCTTCGGAACTCTGCACTTTGAAGATCTCCCGTCGCTGCGTTGTCACTGAGAATGAACGCGGGCTGCTGCGCACCTGGCGCGTTATATTGCCCAGTAGATTTACAAGTTGTCTTTGCATTTTGCAGTTGGATCACAAAAATTAAGTTACGAGTGAGCTTACAATGACAGCTGATTAGAGGTGGTAAAACAGCGCTACACAATCGATACGATAATTTTAGAACAAACATCGATAACTTAGCTTTGGCAAGAGAACTTATAAACGAAAACATGCAAGAGATAAATATATATTATAAACTGATTAAGAATAATATAAGAATATAAATAAAATACATTTCCGCGAAACACTCCCTTGCATATTTTAACAATTTTTCTCAATTAATTAAATAAGCTAACAATAAATGTACCATTTTGAATAAGAAGTGATGTACCCACCTTGGTACAAATGTACCGAAAGTGGCAGCCTGCCCTACAGCTGATAGCGCTGCTTATACTGGTGTCAGTGCTGCCGGATCAATCATAACAGCTGTGTTGTTTGTGTCAGTTAAGTGTGACTGTAGGCAAATAAAACAAAAAGTGCAATTTAAATTCTTGTCAAGCGAGAGGAGCTGTCTATTTTTATTTATGTTTGCAGCAGCAAATAATAGTTAGTATAATGTAAAAAAAGAACCGTTGGCAAAGCGCTGAGTGTATATTGTGTAAAAGTGTAAAACAAATAATACCAACAAAAATATACGAAAAAATACCAGGGCTCACACACACCCATACAGATAAACGCTGAAACACGTACTCGCGTCAAAGCATAAAAAATTGTAATATCAAAAGTTTAATTGATTCGGTTGCAGAGATTGTAGTTTGATTGTTACTAGACAGTGCGATTGATTGTGTTAACGAAGTGTGAATTAAACGATTTAACGTTTTTGGCGTGCCAAATTAAAGCGAAGAACCAAAAGTTAACTGCGCAAATGGCAAATTGCCATAGAAAACGGGACGAGGAATTTTAGAGGACGACGAAGACGACGACGAAGAGGAGACGACAACGATACGATGGATGATTTGTCGCAGGGCGACATTTGTCGCGTCTGCCGCTGCGAGGCAGTTGCAGATCGTCCGCTATTCTATCCCTGCATCTGCACGGGCAGCATTAAATATATACACCAGGATTGTCTAATGCAATGGATGCGTTATTCGCACAAAGAATATTGCGAGCTGTGCGGACATCGTTTCAGTTTCCAGCCGATATATGCACCCGATATGCCGCGTGTGTTGCCGCTACGCGATGTATTGGTTGGCCTGATGTCGGCGGTGTTGGAGGGAGCACGCTGTTGGCTGCATTACTCACTGGTGGGCATGGCCTGGTTTGGTGTCGTGCCACTATCGGCATATCGCACCTATCGATATTTATTTCGTGCCAGCTCCTTTGACATGATCTTGTCGCTGCCCTTTGATATCTTTTCCATGGAGAATCTGGCAGCAGATGCGTTTCGTGGCTGCTTTGTGGTGACCTGCACTCTGCTATCATTTATTGGCTTGGTCTGGCTGCGTGAGCAGATACTACATGGCGGCGGTCCCGATTGGTTGGAGCGTGATGTGGCGGCAGCGTTTGCTCCGGCTCCAGCGCCCGCTGCTGCTGCTCCCGCTGCTGCTGTTCCTGCTGCTGGTGCTGCTCCCGCTGCTGGTGCTGCTGGCGCTGCTGCTGCTCCCCCTGCTGCTGCTGCTGCTGCTGCTCCCCAGGATGATAACAACAATGCTGAACCACCACAGGATTTACCACAACATAATAATCCGGAGCCCGCCGCTGTTGCCAACAACGCTGACAACGATGAACAGAATTGGAATCCCATGGAATGGGATCGCGCCGCCGAGGAGCTAACCTGGGAGCGTTTACTTGGCCTGGATGGTTCACTGGTCTTTTTGGAGCATGTCTTTTGGATCATATCGCTAAATACCATGTTCATATTTACCTTTGCCTTCTGTCCATATTGTGTGGGCAATTTTATATTGAGTTCCATGGATCTGTTGCAGCCGGAAAAGCCTTTGTTGCATTTCCATGGCCTGATAACAACGCTCTTTGGCTATTGCTGCATTGGCCTGACGCTGGTGGTGCTGCATTTTCTCGCTCGCATCTTTCGGCTGAGACGGATCTGTTGGTTCATTGGATTGTGCTATATTGTGGTGAAGGTATCGCTGTTGTCTGTCGTGGAAATTGGCGTCTTGCCTTTGATCTCTGGCTGGTGGTTGGACATTTGTTCGTTGCCGTTGTTGGATGCCAGTTTGAAGGATAGGAAGGCGAGTTTTAAGGCTGCACCGGGCACATCGTTATTTGTCCACTGGATGTTTGGCATGGTCTATGTGTATTATTTTGCTGCTTTTATATCGCTGCTACGTGAAGTTCTACGTCCCGGCGTTTTGTGGATCTTTCGCAATGTCAACGATCCGGATTTTAGTCCCATACAGGAAATGATTCATGTTCCAATTGTGAGGCATGTGCGTCGTCTGGTCGCCTCGGCGATGATCTTTGGATTTGCTGTACTCCTTATGCTCTGGCTGCCCATACGCATCCTCCAGGTGGTCTGGCCCAATTTCTTGCCGTACGCTTTGAGTGGCGACTCGGAGGTGAATGATTTGAGTCTGCAACTGCTTCTGCTGCAGGTGAGTTCAAATAAATTATATTAATTTATATGTATTAAGTATATTATTTTAATTGATCTTTTTGATCTAAATAAACATTAATTGTAATCATAATTACATTTTAAATAATAATTCAAACGTATATAACTCTTATATTCCATTTGTATACCCTGTGCCCATTACAAATGGTCAAAACGAGTACAATGAATTTGTGTGATTGTATGTAACAGGCAGAAGGAGTCATCTCCGACCCTATAAAGTATATACTATATTATTGATCAGTATCAATAGCCGAATCGATTGACACCTGTCCATCCGTCTGTCTGTCCGTCCATCTGTGTGTCCGTCTGTATGAACACGTGGATCTCAGCATCTATAAGAGCTAGAGACTTCAAATTTGCAATGTAGCTTCCTGAATACCATACGCAGATCAAGTTTATTTTCAATTTTCGATACCAAGTCCCGTTTGTTTTAAAATGAGAAAAATCAACATAACATAAGCAATGTTAAAGCTAGAGACTTGAGATTTGGCACACATTATAAGAAGCTTGGGCTTAATGTGTCCAGAAAATTTCATCGCGATGCCACGCCCCCTTCGCCCACAATTGGAAAAGCTGATAATAAGAGCTGTTTTATAGTTAGTTTTCAAAATACTTATGTTTTAAGGCAAAATATGTGTAAAAACTAAGATAAATTTAGCGTTTTATAATTTAATATAATTTGTAAATATAAATGGAAGTTTAATTTATATTTTATTAGTTTAAAAATAAAAGGTAAAAGTTATGATACGATTTTAAAATATAAATTTTATATATTATATATATATATATTATACAAGTATATAAAAAATTGAAAATAAGAGTTATAATACTTAGAAAATTAAATTTTTTATTATTTATAATTTATTCTGATAAGATAAGCAATAATAATTATAAATTAATGTTGAAATAATAATTTTAACAATGAATATATTATTATTTAGCTTGACATATTTCAAAATAATAGTTTAAGCTTAATATATATTCTATTTTTATATATTAAAAGTGGAAAATAGGAGTTATTATAGTTTAAAAATGTAATTATTATTTCTAATTTGTTTTGATAGTTTAAGAAATAAGAGAATTATATAGAAATAATTGTAAAAATTGAATTTATATTGCTATATACTGATTATTATTTCTTTCCTCCGACAGATTGTGCTGCCAGGATTCTTCGAGCAGACGCAGACACGCATCTGGCTAAAGGGATTGCTGCGCATCTGGTGCACTGCCGTCGCCTGGCTGCTGGGCATACGCAGCTACTTGTTGCCCGCACCAGAGCCGCCAGCCGAGGAGGCGCCCGAGCAAGCGGTGGGCGGTCAGCCAGTCGACGGAGAAGCTGCAGCTGGAGTTGGAGTTGGAGTTGGAGCTGCAGCACCGCCAGCGCCGCCACCGCCACCACCACCGCCAGAGCCCGCACCGCCAAGGAATTTAGCTGCCGCTCATCAGGCGATCTTGCAACGTGAGTTGCCCGTGGGATTCCAACCCTACGAACGTCCCTCGTTCTTTGCCCTGCGTCTGAGTGCGCTGCTCTCGCTGATGTGTCTGTCGATTGTGTGTGCTGCGATGTTAATGCTAACCGTGCCAGTTTATATAGGACGTCGCCTGATGATGTTGTGGACAGGACAACCGATTGATAAATTGACTGCGGTAATTCCTGGTGATTTGCCACCAGCTGCTGCTGCGGCTGCTGCTGCGGCTGCTGCTGCTGCTGATCCCGAGGTGGCACGTAAAAACGAACGTTTGCTGCGTCCCCATGAACTCTATACGGCTGAAATTGGTGGCTATTTGTGCTGGATTGTATCCCGTGGCATTGCTGTGGTCGTAACGCTCTTGCCACAAGGACGTGCTGCAATTTTGAACAAATTGAAGCATTGGGCACGTGTTGCATTGCAATATGCACTGCCCGTCTTGACGCTCTTGGGCATTTTTGTGCTCGTACCATTGCTATTTGGTCTGCTGTTGGAACAAGTTGTGGTAATACCGCTGCGTGTGCCCTTACGCAACACGCCAATACACTTTCTGTGGCAAGATTGGGCACTTGGTGTGCTCTATACAAAAATTGCCATTGCTCTGACGTTAATGGGACCCGATTGGCATTTGAAACGTGCTCTGGAACGTGCGTATACGGATGGCTTACGGGATTTCGATTTGAAGTTTGTGATGCGTGATCTAGCGGTGCCAGTGGTGACCACATTTGGTCTAGCACTGGCCATACCCTATGTTATCGGGCATTCCATATTGCCATTGTTTTTGGTCGGTCCCGATAGTCGTCGTTTTGTGGCACGCATCGTTTATCCGCTCAGCTTTATACTTGTGGGCAGCATATGCTTTACGCTCTTTCAGATAAAGCAGCTAAAAAAATTGTATCTATCCATTAAGGTGGATAAATATTTGGTTGGACAGCGTCTGGTGAACTATGAGCATCGCAAGAAACAGCAGCAGCAGCAGCAGGCGCAGGCAGCAGCAGCCCAGGAGTTAAAGGCACGCCAAGAAGCAGCAGCGGAGGCGGCGCAGGATGAAGTTAATGCCGCCGAGGAGCTACAGCTTGATCCCGATCCACTTATCAATCTTGCCGAACAGGCGGCGTTGCATGCCCGACGACGTCGTGCACAAATGCCGCGTCCACTGATTGTCGATGCCAATGAGGAGCTGTTGTAGGGTTACGTCTATTTTATGTGCATGTTTATTATGGAGTCGCTGCTGTTGTATCTCTGTTTGACACACCTGCTGCAGCTGCACACACAACACAACTAGATCAACATCTAGACATCAGAGTAGTAAGTGAGATGCAGGCAAAAAAGAAAAGCATAACAGTTAAAAAAAAGCACGCACTTCGTTTTCTTTTTTCCCCCTTTCAACTACGTTAGCCACAATTGTTTGTTAGTTTTTAAATTTTTATTTTATTTTTCTGCTCGCCTTCCCTGTACATTATTTTAAGCCCGACGGATAAAGCCAATAAATTAAGCACTAACTTCATTGATTTTCTATATATATATATACTACAATATTCAGCAGCAACATTTGCGTTGCTTTGTAAAATAATTAAAAACGAACTTAGTAAAAATAAAATAATAATAATTCAATAGCAAAGCATAATACAAAATTCAGCAATACATCGGTTATACTAGCTATATATTCATATATATATGTGACGGCGGTTTAATTAAACATATATATATATATATATCTTTATATATCTATATATATATATATAAATGTAACGACAGCGAGATTACCTTGTATTAGAATTTTGAATGAAAGGAAGTCGCAACAACTCACTTTGTTTTGCTAATTCTCCCGTTTATTAAAATATTAAACAAAACAGAAAAAAAACAAATAAAGAACTTGGTAAATGTGGTGAAAACTTTTGAGTAGCTTTACGAACTTGTAAAAATTATATATGTATGTATACATTTAATTATAAATGGTATAATAAATTAATAAATAAACTTAACTTTAAACTTCCATATCTTCTTTTCTTCTGGGGCCATAAATCCCTTTTCAAACAAAGGCAAATGATAAAGAAAACGAAAGTGACTTATAAGCTACCCTATAAATGATCATTTTCTTACTTTATTATACATTTTTTCTTGCAGTATTTGATTTTCGCAAAGGGAAAGGAAAGTGGTGTAAAATTTATAAAAATATATATCAGGTAAGTTGTATTGATTTTTAATTTTTTCTATATATTTATAGGGCAAAAACGGGTATAATGATTTTGTGCAAATTTATGTAACAGTCATAAGGAGAGAGAGAGAGAGGCATCTTCAACCCTATAAAGTATAAGTATATATTCTTGATAAGTATCATTAGCCGAGTCGATTATCACTTGTCCATCTGTCTGTCTGTCCTCCCGTCTGTCTATCTGTCTGTGCATCCGTCCGTCCGTCTGTTTATCTGTCTTTCCGGCTGTCTATCCCTTCGTCTATCTGTCTGTCCGCCTGTCTGTATGTCGATCTGTCTGTACCTGCGTCCGTTCGTCTGTCTTACCGCCTGTCTGTATGTATGTTTAATTCCATTATTTCATAATTGTTGGCCACAGCGAGAGAGCGTATTAAAATCCCATTTGCGTAAACAAGAGCACATACGATAATCTGATTTGCTCTGTCGCCCAGTGTGGCGCTTTACATTGTGTCAGTACAAAAAGCTGAAGGCTATACTGAAAGCTCTACATTGTATGAAAAGCTGATTGCTTTTGGCTTGCGTAAAATTAATATTAACGATTGTTTACCCGCATGTTTGCTAAGATAACACAGCTTAACTTAACAGTGTGACAAAATATAACAATTTGCTACAAGTTTCATAGCGATTGACCCATAAATAAAGGTGATATTAAGAAACTTGTTATTGATTATCATGAAAAAAGGCAAAATAAACAAAAATTGGATTAACGTAATGCAAAAACTGCAATATTAGAAAACAAGACTTTAAATTAACAATTTAAATTATAACAAAACTCTAAGGGAAAGGACAACAACTAAAATGGTTGTTGTTCAGAGCACGAACAGAACCTGACGCTAGACCACGTTTCACAACATACAGTCCATTCAAGCAGGGAACACTAGAGATAAGACGGCTGAAGTTAGTAGGAGCAGTTCAACCCTAAACTAGACGAGGGTTGGGAACTCCAGCTTAAAAATAGCGATAAGCGAGCGACACAGACAGACACAGACAAATTGAGTTTGAAAATTCACATCAACTTGTTTATATCGTCATTTGGTCCTTCGAGTCGCAGACGAATCAGTTCTAAAGCTATAAGCTACACTGTAAATTTTAATTTTAAGCAATTAGTTGATTACTGGACATACAGTTCATTCAAGCGGGGAACAGTGCAGAAAGGACGACTGTAGTTAGGAACAGTTCAACCCTAAACTAGCCAATGTTTGGGAGCTCCAGCTTCAAATAGGTTAACCATACGCAGCGATAAGCGAGTGACACAGACAGATACAGTTAAAATCACTTTGGGAAATTCATTACAACTCGTTTATACCGTCATTTGGTCCTTCGAGCCGCAGACAAATCAGTTGTAAAGCTATAAGCTACAGTGTAAATTATAATTTCCAGTAATCAGTTTATTGTTTCTTTTTAAAATAAGGAAAAAATGTTATTAAAGTGAATTAAACTTATGGCACGTTTTACACTTTATTTATTTTAAATTTATTTTGTTGATTTATGCTTTTCAAACAAAAGGGGAAAACAAAGAAAACGAAAGCTCAACTTAGGCAAAACGAATTATTAACTACACTATAAATTGTGGTTGACAATTAATTTATTTATGCAAATGGAACATTTTAGAAAAGTGAATTCAATTTACAGTAGTTTATTATTACTTTTATTCTTTATACTATTTTTTCTCTCTTGATATTGTCGTTATGCCCGCCGTGTTGTAGAGTATATGACGTAAGAAAATTAAATTAAACTTGAGGTGCTTTTTTTTCTGCGAATGAAACATGCAAACATTGTTGAACGGAACCTTGACCTTGAGTCGGGCTCTTTTTTTTGTGGTTGTCACTTGGCTAATGTTGTCACTTGCGGGCAAATTAAATTTCTGAGAACTTGGCCCGAAACGTGGCCAGACGGTTAATGATGTAAAGCGCCAACTTCAACCTCAAGATTCCAGTCAGCGGCAGAGGCCACTTAATTAAATGTCCATTACGCAAATGAAGCGCACTCTTTGGCCTACATCCTTACATATCCTTTTGGCCTGCCTTTTGCCAGTGCCAGTGCATCCAGCTGTGTCTGTTATACCAGCAAAAGCAAGAGCAACAGCTCCTTCCCCATTCCATTGACAATTGCAATTACGCTCGAATCAACATCGATGCACAGTGCGTTTATTTTTAGCCAGCAGCCAGAATGTGCACAGTGATTTTCTCTGTGTTTTTCTTATTAATTTTCCCTTATGGCTGTGTGGTTAACGATTACCATATGCCAGCCCAACTGCCTTTTTGTGGTGCTCTCTCTGCGGTGCTAATGTTGCTTCTGGTTAATTCTCTCGGGCTAAAGCTAATGCGTTTTGCGGTGCGAATAAGTTGACTGTGCAGAAAAAAAACTGTTGCAGCATTTTAGGCGTCATATATAAAGAGAAGAAGGAAGAGGGCGATGGAAATATGTACAGACATTGCCATTAGCAATTTACATTGCAAAAGGCACATGTAGGTCGACTAAAGAGTTGTATGAAAAACGTTCTGGTTTTCGCAGTTTTCCCAATCAATCATACAGAGTCTAAGACTAGAATTTTTAATGAAATGTATCCAAAATTTAAGATTATTACATACTTTTCCCATGATGTTATTAAAACGTACTTAGAATGCTCAAAACAGATTTTGACAAATTCTGATGAGAATTGTAATTTCAATGATTGGGCAGTGAATTTGTTCAGTTATCGATTCCTTATTTCTGATGGATCAGTAATTAGTACCTGCTAAATATCATAATACCTTATAAAATAAAACAGCCTATCACTTGATAACTTTTTATTAAATCAGCCTTTATGATATTCAACTATAACAAGCCGGTCAGTCGAGCGCACGCGACAGTAGAATACCCTGTGCAGGTTTTTAGAAAACGTATTTTGATTATAATGTGATTTGCTTTTACTAATGTATATATATGTGAGATGGTAGTATAAAAGATAGCTGCCAGCCCTGGTTGACGTGGTGGCAACGCTGGGACACTAACGCGGTGACGATCGTAGGCTGGCAACGCCACACTGTCACACTTCAGACTCAGCCACGAAGAACGAAAGCAGCAAGTCGAACGCAGAGAACATTTTTATCCTAAACTTGTAATCCTTAAATGTTCAACTTCTATTAAAATAACTTTACTTAAACATATATATGTCGGCGGCAAGGGTATGAATGTCGGCGGCAAAGGTATGTCGTCCATGTTAATACTTTTGATGATTGACGCAGCTGCACAGCGAGTTCCGATCGGTTCGAATACCCAAGCTCAACTGAGTCTGTCAGCATACGCACTCATGTTGTAAACTCACTCATGTCGAGTGTATGTAGCCATCTCTGTCTTACTCAAGACTCTTGGTATCTTACCATCGAACCTTACTCAGCAGCAGAGCGTCTCTGCCTCTGCTGCCGTGCTTTCGCTCAATATCAGCTAGTAAAGCAGAAGCAGGGAATTCCCCGAATCCCCGAATTCCCAGAATGCTACTGAGGAATGTACCCGCGTACAATTACTAGCAATCACACTGCGACATATATAAATATATCGCTTAAAATTGAAGTTGCTTAGCTTCTTTGCGATAGTCTGGCAGCACTGGAAAGCTACAGCTACGTTAGACAGTAGCATTCAGCTTTTTACACAATGTGTTGCTTCAGCTTTCTTGTACAGGGAACACAGTGTATAAAAAGCTAACAGTTTGGAAATCATCTAATCAAATGTACCCACGTATAACAAAGTTAGCGTATTTCATCTACGCTACCTCAACGACAGTCAGTTTTTTGTTGTCTTTTAATTTAATCTTAACAAAACCCTTGAATATGCCCCAGTTGGGCATTTTAAGAGTTAAGATTAGATTAATAATAATATTATGCGCATTTAGAGACTAATTTGAAGTACGGCAATTACTTGACAAGTGCTTTAAAGTTGCCAAGTAATCGGAAGAATGTCAGGCAAGTTTTATAATCGTTTAAGGCTCACAGCTTATAAATTTATGCCCAACTTCAAGGCGTGACAATGCTCGGGGGAGAGAGAAGTTCAGTGGAAGAGGGTAAAAGAAAGGGAGTGACCACACACCTACTACCATGATATCCATTATTTTTAAGCTGACCAATGTGCACGTTGAGATTATTTAATTTTTTTTTTTTAGCCTTTGTTTCTGCCCTTTTTCCCCTACCAAAATGTTCTTTTTTATTGGCCATAATCAGGCAGGCTGGCTGGCTGGCTGGCTGGCTGGCTGGCTGGCCAGAAGTATGGCTGGTAGCACTTAGCACTCCTTAGGTTTTATAACTTCACGCTCAATCAACGAGGACAGCGAGCGGCTATAAAAACGTGGCACAACTTCAAAACTTTAACCTCGGCCCAGGCCAGGCCATAAAATGTAGTTGTCCCGGCAACCATCTTCAAATTTATAAAGAAAAAAGTCTTCAACTATTTAATCGGAAGCAAAAAGTCGCAAGGGTCTTAGCCGTTTGTGTTGCCAGCTTTAACCCAAAGAAAATAAATACATTGTGGCCGGAATTTGGTCCGGTTGCCCTTTGTTACGCATGTTTTTTTTGTATTTTATTAGACGGCTTTAGGGTATGTTGCTTATGGCATAGAGCAGAAACGATGTTAATGTGTATAATAATGAGAAAGGATTGGAAATAATGCTTGCAAATATTTTTTAAAATACGTAAAGTGTAATTTTTAATTTGTAATTTAAAGTTAGAGGTAAGGGAAACTTAAAGTCAGGCTAACAGTTTGAGTTTAAGACAACTGTAGGAAATAGCCGAATAATGTTAGCTTTATTCGCAACATATTTAAATTAATTATTGCACAATCAATTTACTTTAAACAATTTTAGTAGCTCAAGTAAGCGCATTAAATTGTCGTATATCAAGCAATTTGAGTCTTAACTTTGTTTTCAACGTTTTATTTATTTGTAAAAAATTTTAATGATATTTAAAAAATATAAATAAATACAATTTATATTTTTTTTTTATACAATTATATTTTTAAATGTTTTATTAGTTTTTAGACATTTTTAATGATATTTAAAAAATATAAATAAATACAAATAATATTTATTTTATATGCAAAGTTATTTTTAAAATTTATATTTGTTTTTAAACAATTTTAATGATATTTATTTTTATACAAAATTATTTTATATACAAAATTATTTTTCAAAGTTTTATTTGTTTTTAAACAATTTTAATGATATTTAAAAAGTATAAATAAATACAATTTATATACAGAGTTAATTTTCAAAGTCTTATTTGTTTGTAGACATTTTTGATGATATTTAAAAGAAAAATACAAATTATATTTATTTTATAAGACTGTACTTTTTTTAAATAGAGACTAAATTTTATATAATAAATG